>CM057817.1:88098348-88225355 GCA_030067965.1 Latrodectus elegans | reverse complement strand
TAATGGGAAGAAATATATTACCTGCATACAGTCGAGGTGCTGAATGGAAGATAATGTAACATAAAACAAACATTTAGCAAAGAATGTTCACTAAATAAAACTGAAAATCGTAGTAACAGTTTTAAAACTTTTTTCTCATTACATAAAATGAAATAATACATTTTAGAAAAGGTCTTTAAATTCAGATTCTTCAAAAACAATACTAATTGCACAAACTCTAGGAAAATTTCCCTTTATTTTACATATTTTTCGTAAATAAAACTGTCAAAATATTTTTCTCAAAAGTGTTGTAACATTGTAGTAAGACTTAAATGTAAAAAAAACTGTATAATATTTTACAATAGTGATATTATTTTTTTTAAAAAAGGAAAAAAGAAATACAATATTAAGAAACTTTTAGATTAAGAAACAATGAAGGAACAGAAGTACATTTTATATTAAAAGAAGGTATCAGCAAATATTACACATTTTTAATTAAATAAATATATTAGAAAAGTTAAAAGAAAAAACAAATTTAAAAGACTTCTGAACACTTTGACATACATCATGTGCATTTAAGAGGCTGTAAGTTTAAATTTAACTAAAACATTATTAATAAATTCAAACCATAAAAACACTAATTTCATGCAAACACTGCGTCAAAAATATTATATAATTGAAGTGCATTTTTTTCAAATATAAAGAAATAATAATCAAATGAATTTTACTGAGATTACATTGAACTGAAAGTAAGAAAATGAATTGAAATCTAATATTTTACTGATTAAATATAAAAAATACAGCAAAGATTTTCGAAGTATTCTTCTTAAATCTTATATGAAAATAAAAAAAAATAATGTTACAAGCAACGCACAAAAATATTATAAAAGGAAAAGGGTTCTCAAATCAATGTCAAAAAACAAGGAATAAACCAATAAACAAGTAAATTCGTTTCCAAATGACACATTTATAATATTTAAAAGGAATTTTATAGAAATAATACCATTCATTTTAATTAATTTAGGTCAATTATTGCACACACACAAACATGCAAGGTATTTACAGTTCTTGAAGAATTTATATCAAATAAAAAATAAGATAGATTGTAATGATAGGTAATCATAAGCTTCTATTTATTGATATACCAACGAAAAAAATAGTGAAATATATTAAATCAGTATAACAAGAATAGAGGGATAAATATTATTCAAACTATTTTAAATAAAGACAAGAAATTAAACATATTTAAAAAGAGAAGTAAGTATACTTAATAAACGGAAGTAAAAAAAAATTGGCATTTAAAACATGTTTATTCCAAATATTAAAAAAAATAATTTAATCCAATATTTAAAAAAAGATTTTCTGAAGTAAACATAACTTGCATTAAAAGAGGAATTCCAAAATTTCAAGTAGTTGAAGAAATAAACCAGAAATCATTATTGAATCTTATTGCCACAACATATTCTGTAATTAAAGTAAACTTACAATAAGTCTGAATGCATTCTTGAAAAAATGAAAAATAATTTATATTGGAAAAAATACTATTGTTTAGAAAGTCTTTTAGGAAAATAAAATAATCTTTTAAATATATTGAATTAATAAAACATTTGTAAAAAATATTAAATGAATTGGAATATATTCACAGAAAATTAACACTAAGAACTAAAAAAAAAAATCTCCATCTATTAAAGGTGAAAATTTATTTATTTTCTTAGTGGTAATAAATTAATTTATGATCATCAAATTGTATAAACATAAACCATGAAGATCAAACTATTTATAAAAGGTTGGATATTGAAAAATACATTTGCAGTACAATAATAACTCAGAACTTTTAATGGGAAGAAATATTTTACCTGCATACATTCGAGGTGCTGAATGGAAGATAATGTAACATAAAACAAACATTTAGCATAGAATGTTCACTAAATAAAACTGAAAATGGTAGTAACAACTTTAAATTTTTTTCGCTTTACATAAAATAAAATAACACTTCTCAGAAAAGGTCCTTTAGTTTCAGATTCTTCAAAACAACAGTACTAAATGCACAAAATCTTAGAAAATTTCACTTTATTTTAAATATTTTGTGTTAATAAAACTCTCAAAATATTTTTCTCAAAAATGTTGCAACATTGTAGTAAGACTACAATGTAAAAAAACTGCATAAATCATATTATTTATTTTATAAAGAGAAAAAAGAAATATAATATTAAGAAAGAGAAACTTTTAGATTAAGAAACATTGAAGGAACAGAAGGACATTTTGTACTACAAGCAAGTATCAACACATATTGCAGAATTTTAATAAAATAAATATATTAGAAAAGTTAAAATTTGCATGAAGTAAAAGAAAAAACATATTTAATAGACTTCTAACCATTTTGACATACATCAGGTGCATTTAAGAGGCTTAAGTTAAAATTTAACTAACACATTATTTATAAATTCAAACCTTAACAACACTAATTTCATGCAAACACTGCATCAAAAATATTATATAATTGAAGTGCATGTTTTTCATATATAAAGAAATAATAATCAAATGAATTTTACTGTGATTACTTTTAACTGAAGGTGAGAAAATGAATTGAAATCTAATATTTTGTTCATTAAATATAAAAAATACAGCAAAGATTTTCGAAGTATTCCTCTTAAATCTAATATGAAAATATAAGGAAATATATAATAATGTTACAGCAATGCTCAAAAAATATAATAAAAGGGAAAAGTGTTCTTAAATCAATGTTAAAAAACAAGGAATGTATCAAGAAACAGGTAAAATTTTTTCCAAATGACACATTTATATTATTTAAAGGGAATTTTATAAAAATAATAATATTCATTTAAGTAACATAGGTAAATTATTTCACACACACAAAGACACAAGGAATTTACAGTTTTTAAAGAATTTTCATCAAATAAAAAATAAGATAGATTGTAATGATGGGTAACCATAAGTTTCTATTTATTGACACACCAACAACAAAATAAGTGGAATAAATTAAAACCATTATAATGAGATTGGAGGGATAAATATTATTCAAACTATTTAAAAAAAAACAAGAAATTAAACATATTTAAAACGAGAAGTAAGTGCATTTAATAAATGAATGTAAAAAGAATGGCATTTAAAACATGTTTATTCCAAACATAAACAAAAATAATTTAACACAATATTTAAATAAAGATTTTCTGAAGTAAAAATATTTTACAATAAAAGAGGAATTCCAAAATTTCAAGTAGTTGAAGAAATAAACCAGAAATCATTATCGACTCTTATTGCCAAAATATATTCTGTAATTGAAGTAAAATTACAATAAGTCTGTATGCATACTTGAAAAATTAAAAATAATTCATATTGGAAAAGATATTATTGTTGAGAAAGACTTTTAAGAAAATAAAGTAATCTTTTTGAACTTATTAAATTATTAAAACATTTGTAAAAATATTAAATGAATTGGAATATATTCACAGAAAAATAACACTAAGAATTAAAAAAAAAAATCTCCATCTACTACAGGTGAAAATTTATTTATTTTCTTAGTGATAATAAATTAATTTATGATCATCAAACTGTATAAACATAAACTATGAAGATCAAACTATTCATAAAAGGTTGGATATTGAAAAAGACATTTGCAGTACAATAATAACTCAGAACTTTTAATGGGAAGAAATATTTTACCTGCTTACATTCAAGGTGCTAAATGGAAGATAATGTAAAATAAAACAATCATTTAGCCAAGAAAGTTCCCTAAATAAAACTGAAAATGGTAGTATAAATTTTAAAATTTTTTCTCCTTACATAAAATAAAATAAAACTTCTGAGAAAAGGTCCTTTAGTTTCAGATTCTAGAAAAAAAAAAAACAATAGTGAATGCACAAACTCTTGGAGAATTTGCATTTATTTTAAATATTTTGTGTTAGTAAAACTCTCAAAATATTTTTCTCAAAAATGTTGCAGCATTCTAGTAAGACTTAAATGTAAAAGAACTGTATAATGTTTCACAACTGTCATATTAGTTTTTTCACAAAAGGAAAAAAAATATAATATTAAGAAAGAGAAACTTTTAGACTAAGAAACAATGAAGAAAAAGAAGTACATTTTAGATTAGAAGAAAGTATCAGCACAAATTACAGATTTTTAATTAAATAAATATATTACAAAAGTTAAAATTTGCATGATGTTAAAAGAAACAACATATTTAATAGACTTCTGAACATTTTGACATACATCAGGTGAATTTAAAAAGGCTGTAAGTTAAAATTTAACTAACACATTATTAATAAATTCAAACCTTAACAACACTAATTTCATGCAAACACTACATCAAAAATATAATATAATTGAAGTGCATGGTTTTAAATATAAATGAATAATAATCAAATCAATTTTACTGATGTTACTTTGAAGTGAAGTTAAGAAAATGAATTGAAATCTAATATTTCTCTGATTAAAGATAAAAAACATCAAAGATTTTTGAAGTATTCCTCTTAAATCTTGTATGAAAATAAAAGGAAATATATAATAATGTTACAGCAACGCACAAGAAATATTATAATAGTGAAAAGGGTTCTCAAAGCAATGTCAAAAAACAAGGAATGTATCAAGAAACAGGTAAAATCTTTTCCAAATAACACATTTATATTATTTAAAGGGAATTTTATAAAAATAATAACATTCTTTTTAATTAATTTAGGTCAAATATTGCACACACACAAACACACAAGGTAATTACAGTTTTTGAAGAATTTTTATGAAATAAAAAATAAGATAGATTGTAATGATAGGTAACCGTAAGTTTCTATTTATTGACATGCCAACAACAAAATAAGTGAAATAAATTAAAATCTTTATAATGAGAATGGAGGGATAAATATTATTCAAACTATATTAAATAAATACAAAAAATTAAACATATTTAAAAGGAGAAGCAAATATACTTAATAAATGAATGTAAAAAAAAGAATGGCATTTAAAACATGTTTATTCCAAATATAATCAAAAAGAATTTAATCTAATATTTAAATAAAGATTTCCTGAAGTAAACATAACTTACAATAAAAGAGGAATTCCAAAATTTCAAGTAGTTGGGGAAATAAACCAGAAATCATTATCCACTCTTATTGCTACAATATATTCTGTAATTAAAGTAAATTTACAATAAGTCTGTATGCATACTTGAAAAAATGTAAAATAATTTATATTGGAAAAGATATTGTTTAGAAAGACTTTTAGGAAAATAAAATAATCTTTTTTAATTTATTAAATTATTAAAACAATTTGTAAAAATATTAAATGAATTGGAATATATTCACAGAAATATATCACTAAGAAGAAATAAAAAAAAATCTCCAGCAATTACAGGTGAAAAATTATTCATTTTCTTAGTAAAAATAATTTAATTTATGATCATCAGATTATAGAAAAATTAAAACTTTAACCATGAAGATCAAACTATTTATAAAAGGTTAGATATTGAAAAGGACATTTGAAGTACAATAAAAATTCAGAACTTTTAATGGGAAGAAATATTTTACCTGCATACATTCAAGGTGCTAAATGGAAGATAATGTAACATAAAACAAACATTTAGCAAAGAATGTTCACTAAATAAAACTGAAAATGGTAGTAACAGTTTTAAAACTTTTTTCTCATTACATAAAATGAAATAACACATCTTAGAAAAGGTCTTTTAAATTCAGATTCTTCAAAAAACAATACTAATTGCACAAACTCTAGGAAAATTTCCCTTTATTTTACATATTTTTCGTAAATAAAACTGTCAAAATATTTTTCTCAAAAGTGTTGTAACATTGTAGTAAGACTTAAATGTAAAAAAAACTGTATAATATGTTACAATAGTGATATTATTTTTTTTATAAAAGGAAAAAAGAAATATAATATTAAGAAACTTTTAGATTAAGAAACAATGAAGGAACAGAAGTACATTTTATATTAGAAGCAAGAATCAGCACAAATTACAGATTTTTAATTAAATAATTATAATAGAAAAGTTAAAATTTGCATGATGTTAAAAGAAACAACATATTTAATAGACTTCTGAACATTTTGACATACATCAGGTGAATTTAAAAAGGCTGTAAGTTAAAATTTAACTAACACATTATCAATAAATTCAAACCTTAACAACACTAATTTCATGCAAACACTGCATCAAAAATATTATATAATTGAAGTGTATGTTTTTAAATATAAATAAATAACAATCAATTCAATTTTACTGATATTACTTTGAAGTGAAGGTAAGAAAATGAATTGAATTCTAATATTTCTCTGATTAAAGATAAAAAAACATCAAAGATTTTTGAAGTATTCCTCTTAAATCTCATATGAAAATAAAAGGAAATATATAATAATGTTACAGCAACGCACAAGAAATATTATAATAGTGAAAAGGTTCTCAAAGCAATGTCAAAAAACAAGGAATGTATCAAGAAAGAGATAAAATCTTTTCCAAATGACACATTTATATCATTTAAAGGGAATTTTATAAAAATAATAACATTCATTTTAATTAATTTAGGTCATATGTTGCACACACACAAACACACAAGGTAATTACTGTTTTTCAAGAATTCTTATAAAATAAAAAATAAGATTGTAATGATAGGTAACCATAAGTTTCTATTTATTGACATTACAACAACAAAATAAGTGGAATAAATTAAAATGTTTTTTTAATGAGAATGGAAGGATAAATATTATTCAAACTATTTTAAATAAATACAAGAAATTAAACATATTTAAAAGGAGAAGCAAGTATACTTAATAAATGAATGTAAAAAAAAGAATGACATTTAAAACATGTTTATTCCAAATATAAACAAAAAGAATTTAATCCAATATTTAAATAAAGATTTTCTGAAGTAAACATAACTTACAATAATAGAGGAATTCCAAAGTTTCAAGTAGATGAAGAAATAAACCAGAAATCATTACCCACTCTTATTGCTACAATATATTCTGTAATTAAAGTAAAAGTACAATAAGTCTGCAAGCATACTTGAAAAATGAAAAATAATTTATATTGAAAAGATATTGTTGTTTAGAAAGACTTTTAGGAAAATAAAATAATCTTTTTAAACTTATTAAATTATTAAAACAATTTGCAAAAATATCAAATGGATTAGAATATATTCACAGAAAAATATCACTAAGAAAAAATAAAAAACTCCAGCAACTACAGGTGGAAAATTTTCTATTTTCTTAATAAAAACAATTCAATTTTTGATCATCACATTGTATAAACATTAACCATGAAGAACAAACTATTTATAAAAGATTGGATATTTAAAAGAACATTTGCAGTACAATAATAACTCAGAACTTTTAATGGGAAGAAATATATTACCTGCATACATTCGAGGTGCTGAATGGAAGATAATGTAACATAAAACAAACATTTAGCAAAGAATGTTCACTAAATAAAACTGAAAATGGTAGTAACAGTTTTAAAACTTTTTTCTCATTACATAAAATGAAATAATACATTTTAGAAAAGGTCTTTTAAATTCAGATTCATCAAAAAAACAATACTAATTGCACAAACTCTAGGAAAATTTCCCTTTATTTTACATATTTTTCGTAAATAAAACTGTCAAAATATTTTTCTCAAAAGTGTTGTAACATTGTAGTAAGACTTAAATGTAAAAAAAACTGTATAATATTTTACAATAGTGATATTATTTTTTTTAAAAAAGGAAAAAAGAAATACAATATTAAGAAACTTTTAGATTAAGAAACAATGAAGGAACAGAAGTAGATTTTATATTAAAAGAAGGTATCAGCAAATATTACACATTTTTAATTAAATAAATATATTAGAAAAGTTAAAAGAAAAAACAAATTTAAAAGACTTCTGAACACTTTGACATACATCATGTGCATTTAAGAGGCTGTAAGTTTAAATTTAACTAAAACATTATTAATAAATTCAAACCATAAAAACACTAATTTCATGCAAACACTGCGTCAAAAATATTATATAATTGAAGTGCATTTTTTTCAAATATAAAGAAATAATAATCAAATGAATTTTACTGAGATTACATTGAACTGAAAGTAAGAAAATGAATTGAAATCTAATATTTTATTGATTAAATATAAAAAATACAGCAAAGATTTTCGAAGTATTCTTCTTAAATCTTATATGAAAATAAAAAAAAATAATGTTACAAGCAACGCACAAAAAATATTATAAAAGGGAAAAGGGTTCTCAAATCAATGTCAAAAAACAAGGAATAAACCAATAAACAAGTAAATTCGTTTCCAAATGACACATTTATAATATTTAAAAGGAATTTTATAGAAATAATACCATTCATTTTAATTAATTTAGGTCAATTATTGCACACACACAAACATGCAAGGTATTTACAGTTCTTGAAGAATTTATATCAAATAAAAAATAAGATAGATTGTAATGATAGGTAATCATAAGCTTCTATTTATTGATATACCAACGAAAAAAATAGTGAAATATATTAAATCAGTATAACAAGAATAGAGGGATAAATATTATTCAAACTATTTTAAATAAAGACAAGAAATTAAACATATTTAAAAAGAGAAGTAAGTATACTTAATAAACGGAAGTAAAAAAAAATTGGCATTTAAAACATGTTTATTCCAAATATTAAAAAAAATAATTTAATCCAATATTTAAAAAAAGATTTTCTGAAGTAAACATAACTTGCATTAAAAGAGGAATTCCAAAATTTCAAGTAGTTGAAGAAATAAACCAGAAATCATTATTGAATCTTATTGCCACAACATATTCTGTAATTAAAGTAAATTTACAATAAGTCTGAATGCATTCTTGAAAAAATGAAAAATAATTTATATTGGAAAAAATACTATTGTTTAGAAAGTCTTTTAGGAAAATAAAATAATCTTTTAAATATATTGAATTAATAAAACATTTGTAAAAAATATTAAATGAATTGGAATATATTCACAGAAAATTAACACTAAGAACTAAAAAAAAAAATCTCCATCTATTAAAGGTGAAAATTTATTTATTTTCTTAGTGGTAATAAATTAATTTATGATCATCAAATTACAGAAAAATTAAAAATTTAACCATGAAGATCAAACTATTTATAAAAGGTTGGATATTGAAAAATACATTTGCAGTACAATAATAACTCAGAACTTTTAATGGGAAGAAATATTTTACCTGCTTACATTCAAGGTGCTAAATGGAAGATAATGTAAAATAAAACAATCATTTAGCCAAGAAAGTTCCCTAAATAAAACTGAAAATGGTAGTATAAATTTTAAAATTTTTTCTCCTTACATAAAATAAAATAAAACTTCTGAGAAAAGGTCATTTAGTTTCAGATTCTAGAAAAAAAAACAATAGTGAATGCACAAACTCTTGGAGAATTTGCATTTATTTTAAATATTTTGTGTTAATAAAACTCTCAAAATATTTTTCTCAAAAATGTTGCAGCATTCTAGTTAGACTTAAATGTAAAAGATCTGTATAACGTTTCACAACTGTCATATTAGTTTTTTCACAAAAAGAAAAAAATATAATATTAAGAAAGAGAAACTTTTAGACTAAGAAACAATGAAGAAAAAGAAGTACATTTTAGATTAGAAGAAAGTATCAGCACAAATTACAGATTTTTAATTAAATAAATATATTAGAAAAGTTAAAATTTGCATGATGTTAAAAGAAACAACATATTTAATAGACTTCTGAACATTTTGACATACATCAGGTGAATTTAAAAAGGCTGTAAGTTAAAATTTAACTAACACATTATTAATAAATTCAAACCTTAACAAAACTAATTTCATGCAAACACTACATCAAAAATATAATATAATTGAAGTGCATGGTTTTAAATATAAATGAATAATAATCAAATCAATTTTACTGATGTTACTTTGAAGTGAAGTTAAGAAAATGAATTGAAATCTAATATTTCTCTGATTAAAGATAAAAAACATCAAAGATTTTTGAAGTATTCCTCTTAAATCTTGTATGAAAATAAAAGGAAATATATAATAATGTTACAGCAACGCACAAGAAATATTATAATAGTGAAAAGGGTTCTCAAAGCAATGTCAAAAAACAAGGAATGTATCAAGAAACAGGTAAAATCTTTAACAAATAACACATTTATATTATTTAAAGGGAATTTTATAAAAATAATAACATTCATTTTAATTAATTTAGGTCATATTTTGCACACACACAAACACACAAGGTAATTACTGTTTTTCAAGAATTCTTATAAAATAAAAAATAAGATTGTAATGATAGGTAACCGTAAGTTTCTATTTATTGACATGCCAACAACAAAATAAGTGAAATAAATTAAAATCTTTATAATGAGAATGGAGGGATAAATATTATTCAAACTATATTAAATAAATACAAAAAATTAAACATATTTAAAAGGAGAAGCAAGTATACTTAATAAATGAATGTAAAAAAAAGAATGGCATTTAAAACATGTTTATTCCAAATATAAACAAAAAGAATTTAATCCAATATTTAAATAAAGATTTCCTGAAGTAAACATAACTTACAATAAAAGAGGAATTCCAAAATTTCAAGTAGTTGGGGAAATAAACCAGAAATCATTATCCACTCTTATTGCTACAATATATTCTGTAATTAAAGTAAATTTACAATAAGTCTGTATGCATACTTGAAAAAATGTAAAATAATTTATATTGGAAAAGATATTGTTTAGAAAGACTTTTAGGAAAATAAAATAATCTTTTTTAATTTATTAAATTATTAAAACAATTTGTAAAAATATTAAATGAATTGGAATATATTCACAGAAATATATCACTAAGAAGAAATAAAAAAAAATCTCCAGCAATTACAGGTGAAAAATTATTCATTTTCTTAGTAAAAATAATTTAATTTATGATCATCAGATTATAGAAAAATTAAAACTTTAACCATGAAGATCAAACTATTTATAAAAGGTTAGATATTGAAAAGGACATTTGAAGTAAAAATAAAAATTCAGAAATTTTAATAGGAAGAAATATTTTACCTGCATACATTCAAGGTGCTAAATGGAAGATAATGTAACATAAAACAAACATTTAGCAAAGAATGTTCACTAAATAAAACTGAAAATGGTAGTAACAGTTTTAAAACTTTTTTCTCATTACATAAAATGAAATAACACATCTTAGAAAAGGTCTTTTAAATTCAGATTCTTCAAAAAACAATACTAATTGCACAAACTCTAGGAAAATTTCCCTTTATTTTACATATTTTTCGTAAATAAAACTGTCAAAATATTTTTCTCAAAAGTGTTGTAACATTGTAGTAAGACTTAAATGTAAAAAAAACTGTATAATATGTTACAATAGTGATATTATTTTTTTTATAAAAGGAAAAAAGAAATATAATATTAAGAAACTTTTAGATTAAGAAACAATGAAGGAACAGAAGTACATTTTATATTAGAAGCAAGAATCAGCACAAATTACAGATTTTTAATTAAATAATTATATTAGAAAAGTTAAAATTTGCATGATGTTAAAAGAAACAACATATTTAATAGACTTCTGAACATTTTGATATACATCAGGTGAATTTAAAAAGGCTGTAAGTTAAAATTTAACTAACACATTATCAATAAATTCAAACCTTAACAACACTAATTTCATGCAAACACTGCATCAAAAATATTATATAATTGAAGTGCATGTTTTTAAATATAAATAAATAACAATCAATTCAATTTTACTGATATTACTTTGAAGTGAAGGTAAGAAAATGAATTGAATTCTAATATTTCTCTGATTAAAGATAAAAAAACATCAAAGATTTTTGAAGTATTCCTCTTAAATCTCATATGAAAATAAAAGGAAATATATAATAATGTTACAGCAACGCACAAGAAATATTATAATAGTGAAAAGGTTCTCAAAGCAATGTCAAAAAACAAGGAATGTATCAAGAAACAGATAAAATCTTTTCCAAATGACACATTTATATTATTTAAAGGGAATTTTATAAAAATAATAACATTCATTTTAATTAATTTAGGTCATATATTGCACACACACAAACACACAAGGTAATTACTGTTTTTCAAGAATTCTTATAAAATAAAAAATAAGATTGTAATGATAGGTAACCATAAGTTTCTATTTATTGACATTACAACAACAAAATAAGTGGAATAAATTAAAATGTTTTTTTAATGAGAATGGAGGGATAAATATTATTCAAACTATTTTAAATAAATACAAGAAATTAAACATATTTAAAAGGAGAAGCAAGTATACTTAATAAATGAATGTAAAAAAAAGAATGGCATTTAAAACATGTTTATTCCAAATATAAACAAAAAGAATTTAATCCAATATTTAAATAAAGATTTTCTGAAGTAAACATAACTTACAATAATAGAGGAATTCCAAAGTTTCAAGTAGATGAAGAAATAAACCAGAAATCATTACCCACTCTTATTGCTACAATATATTCTGTAATTAAAGTAAAAGTACAATAAGTCTGCAAGCATACTTGAAAAATGAAAAATAATTTATATTGAAAAGATATTATTGTTTAGAAAGACTTTAAAGAAAATAAAATAATCTTTTTAAACTTATTAAATTATTAAAACAATTTGCAAAAATATCAAATGGATTAGAATATATTCACAAAAAAATATCACTAAGAAAAAATAAAAAACTCCAGCAACTACAGGTGGAAAATTTTCTATTTTCTTAATAAAAACAATTCAATTTTTGATCATCACATTGTATAAACATTAAAACATTAACCATGAAGAACAAACTATTTATAAAAGATTGGATATTTAAAAGAACATTTGCAGTACAATAATAACTCAGAACTTTTAATGGGAAGAAATATATTACCTGCATACATTCGAGGTGCTGAATGGAAGATAATGTAACATAAAAGAAACATTTAGCATAGAATGTTCACTAAATAAAACTGAAAATGGTAGTATCAATTTTAAAATTTTTTCTCTTTACATAAAATAAAATAACACTTCTTAGAAAAGGTCCTTTAGTTTCCGATTCTTCAAAAGAACAATACTAAATGCACAAACTCTAAGTAATTTTCCCTTTATTTTACATATTTTTCGTTTATAAAACAACCAAAATATTTTTCTCAAAATTATTGCAACATTGTAGTAAGACTTAAATGTAAAAAAGATGTATAATTTTTTACAATAGTCATATTATTCATTTTATAAAAGGAAAATAGAAATATATTACTAAGAAAGAGAAATTTTTAGACAAAGAAACAATGAAGGAACAGAAGTACATTTTATATTAGAAGCAAGAATCAGCACAAATTACAGATTTTTAATTAAAAAATTATATTAGAGAAATTAAAATTTGTATGATGTTAAAAGAAACAACATATTTAATAGACTTCTGAACATTTTGATATACATCAGGTGAATTAAAAATGCTTAAGTTAAAATTTAACTAACACATTATCAATAAATTCAAACCTTAACAACACTAATTTCATGCAAACACTGCATCAAAAATATTATATAATTGAAGTGCATGTTTTTAAATATAAATAAATAATAATCAATTCAATTTTACTGATATTACTTTGAAGTGAAGGTAAGAAAATGAATTGAAATCTAATATTTTACTGATTAAATATAAAAAATACAGGAAAGATTTTCAAAGTATTCCTCTTAAATCTTATATGTAAACATTAAAAGTTTAACCATGAAGATCAAACTATTTATAAAAGGTTCGATATTGAAAAGAACATTTGCAGTACAATAATAACTCAGAACTTTTAATGGGAAGAAATATTTTACCTGCATACATTCAAGGTGCTAAATGGAAGATAATATAACATAAAACAAACATTTCGCAAAGAATGTTCACTAAATAAAACTGAAAATGGTAGTATCAATTTTAAAATTTTTTCTCTTTACATAAAATAAAATAACACTTCTTAGAAAAGGTCCTTTAGTTTCCGATTCTTCAAAAGAACAATACTAAATGCACAAACTCTAAGTAACTTTCCCTTTATTTTACATGTTTTCCGTTTATAAAACAACCAAAATATTTTTCTCAAAAATATTGCAACATTGTAGTAAGACTTAAATGTAAAAAAGATGTATAATTTTTTACAATAGTCATATTATTCATTTTATAAAAGGAAAATAGAAATATATTACTAAGAAAGAGAAATTTTTAGACTAAGAAACAATGAAGGAACAGAAGTACATTTTATATTACAAGCAAGTATCAGCACATATTACAGATTTTTAATTAAATAAATATATTAGAAAAGTTAAAATTTGCATGCAGTTAAAAGAAAAAACATATTTAATAGACTTCTATCCATTTTGACTTACGTCAGGTGCACTTAAGAGGCTGTAAATTAAAATTTAACTAACACATTATTAATAAATTCAAACCTTAACAACACTAATTTCATGCAAACACTGCATCAAAAATATTATATAATTGAAGTACATGTTTTTCATTTATAAAGAAATGATAATCAAATGAATTTTACTGCGATTTCTTTGAAGTGAAGGTGAGGAAATGAATTAAAATCTAATATTTCTCTGAAAAAGATACAAAAACATCAAATATTTTCAAGTTTTCTTCTTAAATCTTATATGAAAATAAAAGGAAATATATAATAATGTTACAGCAACGCACAAGAAATATTATAATAGTGAAAAGGGTTCTCAAAGCAATGTCAAAAAACAAGGAATGTATCAAGAAACAGGTAAAATCTTTTCCAAATGACACATTTATATTATTTAAAGGGAATTTTATAAAAATAATAACATTCATTTAAGTAATATAGGTAAATTATTTCACGTACACAAACACACAAGGTATTTACAGTTTTTGAAGAATTTTCATCAAATAAAAAATAAGATAGATTGTAATGATATGTAACCATAAGTTTCTATTTATTGAGATACCAACAACAAAATAAATGGAATAAATTAAAACCATTATAACGAGTATAGAGGGATAAATATTATTCAAACTATTTTATATGAAGACAAGAAATTAAACATATTTAAAAAGAGAAGTAAGTATAATTAATAAATAGTTGTAAAAAAAAAAATTGGCATTTAAAATATGTTTATTCCAAATATGAAAAAAATTCAAACTATTTTAAAAAAAACAAGAAATTAAACATATTTAAAACGAGAAGTAAGTGCACTTAATAAATGAATGTAAAAAAAGGAATGGCATTAAAAACATGTTTATTCCAAATATAAACAAAAATAATTTAATACAATATATAAATAAAGATTTTCTGAAATAAAAATAATTTACGATAAAAGAGGAATTCCAAAACTTCAAGTAGTTGAAGAAATAAACCAGAAATCATTATCCACTCTTATTGCTACAATATCTTATGTAATTAAAGTAAAGTTACAATAAGTCTGTATGCATACTTGAAAAATGAAAAATAATTTATATTGAAAAGATATTATTGTTTAGAAAGACTTTTAGGAAAATAAAATAATCTTTTTAAACTTATTAAATTATTAAAATAATTTGCAAAAATATTAAATGGATTAGAATATATTCACAGAAAAATATCACTAAGAAAAAATAAAAAAAATCTCCATCTATTAAAGGTGAAAAATTTATTTATTTTCTTAGTAAAAATAATTTAATTTATGATCATAAAATTATATAAATATTAAAACTTTAACCATGAAGATCAAACTATTTATAAAAGGTTGGATATTGAAAAAGACATTTGCAGTACAATAATAACTCAGAACTTTTAATGGGAAGAAATATTTTACCTGCTTACATTCAAGGTGCTAAATGGAAGATAATGTAATATAAAACAAACATTTAGCAAAGAATGTTCACTAAATAAAACTGAAAATGGTAGTATCAATTTTAAAATTTTTTCTCTTTACATAAATTAAAATAATACTTCTTAGAAGAGGTCCTTTAGTTTTAGATTCTTCAAAAGAACAATACTAAATGCACAAACTCTAAGTAACTTTCCCTTTATTTTACATGTTTTTCGTTTATAAAACAACCAAAATATTTTTCTCAAAAATATTGCAACATTGTAGTAAGACTTAAATGTAAAAAAGATGTATAATTTTTTACAATAGTCATATTATTCATTTTATAAAAGGAAAATAGAAATATATTACTAAGAAAGAGAAATTTTTAGACTAAGAAACAATGAAGGAACAGAAGTACATTTTATATTAGAAGCAAGTATCAGCACATATTACAGATTTTTAATTAAATAAATATATTAGAAAAGTTAAAATTTGCATGATGTTAAAAGAAACAACATATTTAATAGACTTCTGAACATTTTGATATACATCAGGTGAATTTAAAAAGGCTGTAAGTTAAAATTTAACTAACACATTATCAATAAATTCAAACCTTAACAACACTAATTTCATGCAAACACTGCATCAAAAATATTATATAATTGAAGTGCATATTTTTCAAATATAAAGAAATAATAATCAAATGAATTTTACTGCGATTTCTTTGAAGTGAAGGTGAGGAAATGAATTAAAATCTAATATTTCTCTGAAAAAGATACAAAAACATCAAATATTTTCAAGTTTTCTTCTTAAATCTTATATGAAAATAAAAGGAAATATATAATAATGTTACAGCAACGCACAAGAAATATTATAATAGTGAAAAGGGTTCTCAAAGCAATGTCAAAAAACAAGGAATGTATCAAGAAACAGGTAAAATCTTTTCCAAATGACACATTTATATTATTTAAAGGGAATTTTATAAAAATAATAACATTCATTTAAGTAACATAGGTCAATTATTTCACACACACAAACACACGAGGTATTTACATTTTTTGAAGAATTTTCATCAAATAAAAAATAAGATAGATTGTAATGATATGTAACCATAAGTTTCTATTTATTGACATTACAACAACAAAATAAGTGGAATAAATTAAAATCTTTATAATGAGAATGGAGGGATAAATATTATTCAAACTATTTTAAATAAATACAAGAAATTAAACATATTAAAAAGGAGAAGCAAGTATACTTAATAAATGAATGTAAAAAAA
Organism: Latrodectus elegans; assembly: GCA_030067965.1. Classification (NCBI taxonomy): domain Eukaryota; kingdom Metazoa; phylum Arthropoda; class Arachnida; order Araneae; family Theridiidae; genus Latrodectus; species Latrodectus elegans. The sequence goes on along the minus strand of CM057817.1, from coordinate 88,208,293 downwards.
CGAATGGCATTTAAAACATGTTTATTCCAAATATAAACATAAAGAATTTAATCCAATATTTAAATAAATATTTTCTGAAGTAAACATAACTTACAATAATAGAGGAATTCCAAAATTTCAAGTAGTTGAAGAAATAAACCAGAAATCATTATTGACTCTTATTGCTACAATATATTCTGTAATTAAAGTAAAATTACAATAAGTCTGTATGCATACTTGAAAAAATGAAAAATAATTTATATTGAAAAGATATTATTGTTTAGAAAGACTTTTAAGAAAATAAAATAATCTTTTTAAACTTATTAAATTATTAAAATAATTTGTAAAAATATTAAATGAATTGGAATATATTCACAGAAATATATCACTAAGAAGAAAAAAAAATCTCCAGCAATTACAGGTGAAAATTATATTTATTTTCTTAGTAAAAATAATTTAATTTATGATCATCAAATTATAGAAAAATTAAAACTTTAACCATGAAGATCAAACTATTTATAAAAGGTTGGATATTGAAAAAGACATTTGCAGTACAATAATAACTCAGAACTTTTAATGGGAAGAAATATTTTACCTGCTTACATTCAAGGTGCTAAATGGAAGATAATGTAATATAAAACAAACATTTAGCAAAGAATGTTCACTAAATAAAACTGAAAATGGTAGTAACAATTTTAAAATTTTTTCTCTTTACATAAAATAAAATAACACTTCTTAGAAAAGGTCCTTTAGTTATCAGATTCTTCCAAAAAACAATACTAAATGCACAAACTCTAAGTAATTTTCCCTTTATTTTACATATTTTTCGTTTATAAAACAACCAAAATATTTTTCTCAAAATTATTGCAACATTGTAGTAAGACTTAAATGTAAAAAAGATGTATAATTTTTTACAATAGTCATATTATTCATTTTATAAAAGGAAAATAGAAATATATTACTAAGAAAGAGAAATTTTTAGACAAAGAAACAATGAAGGAACAGAAGTACATTTTATATTAGAAGCAAGAATCAGCACAAATTACAGATTTTTAATTAAATAAATATATTAGAAAAGTTAAAATTTGCATGAAGTAAAAGAAAAAACATATTTAATAGACTTCTAACCATTTTGACTTACGTCAGGTACATTTAAGAGGCTGTAAGTTAAAATAAAACTAACACATTTTTAATAAATTCAAACCTTAACAACACTAATTTCATGCAAACACTGCATCAAAAATATTATATAATTGAAATGCATGTTTTTCATATATAAAGAAATAATAATCAAATGAATTTTACTGCGATTACTTTAAACTGAAGGTGAGAAAATGAATTGAAATCTAAATTTTACTGATAAAATATAAAAAATACAGCAAAGATTTTCGAAGTATCCTCTTAAATCTTATATGAAAATAATAAAAAAAAAAAAAAAACAGATAATACTGTTGCAAGCAACGCACAAAAAATATTATAAGAGGTAAAAGTGTTCTCAAAGCAATGTCAAAAAACAAGGAATGTATCAAGAAACAGGTAAAATCTTTTACAAATGACACATTTATATTATTTAAAGGGAATTTTATAAAAAAAAATAATATTCATTTAAGTAACATAGGTCAATTATTTCACACACACAAACACACATGGTATTTACAGTTTTTGAAGAATTTTTATCAAATAAAAAAAAAAATAAAATAGATTGTAATGATATGTAACCATAAGTTTCTATTTATTGACATACCAACGACAAAATAAGTGAAATATATTAAATCATTATAACGAGTATAGAGGGATAAATATTATTCAAACTATTTTATATGAAGACAAGAAATTAAACATATTTAAAAAGAGAAGTAAGTATACTTAATAAATGGATGTAAAAAAAAAAAAAAAAAATTGGCATTTAAAACATGTTTATGCCAAATATAAAAAAAAATAATTTAATCCAATATTTAAATAAAGATTTTCTGAAGTAAACATAACTTACAATAAAAGATGAATTCCAAAGTTTCAAGTAGTTGAAGAAATAAACCAGAAATCATTATTGACTCTTATTGCCACAATATATTCTGTAATTAAAGTAAATTTACAATAAGTCTGAATGCATGCTTGAAAAAATGAAAAATAATTTATATTGAAAAATATATTATTGTTTAGAAAGACTTTTAGGAAAATAAAAGATTCCTTTAAAATTTAATAAATTATTAAAACATTTGCAAAAATATTAAATGAATTGAAATATTCTCACACAAAAATAGCACTCAAAAAACAAATTTAAAAAATCTCCAGATATTACAGGTGAAAAATTTTCTGTTTTCTTAATAAAAACAAATCAATTTTTGATCATCAAATTGTATAAACATAAACCATGAAGATCAAACTATTTATAAAAGGTTGGATATTGAAAAGAACATTTGCAGTACAATAATAACTCAGAACTTTTAATGGGAAGAAATATTTTACCTGCTTACATTCAAGGTGCTAAACGGAAGATAATGTAACATAAAACAAACATTTAGCAAAGATTGTTCACTAAATAAAACGGAAAATGGTAGTATCAATTTAAAAATTTTTTTCTCTTTACATAAAATAAAATAACACTTCTTAGAAAAGGTCCTTTAGTTTCAGATTCTTCAAAAAAACAATACCAAATGCACAAACTCTAAGAAAATTTCCCTTTACTTTAAATATTTTGCATTAATAAAACTCTCAAAATATTTTTCTCAAAAATATTGCAACATTGTAGTAAGACTTAAATGTATAAAAGATGTATAATATTTTACAATAGTCATATTTTTTAATTTATAAAAGGAAAAAAGAAATATAATATTAAGAAAGAGAAATGTTTAGACTAAGAAACAATGAAGAAAAAGAAGTACATTTTATATTAGAAGCAAGTATCAGCACATATTACAGATTTCTAATTAAATAAATATATTAGAAAAGTTAAAATTTTCATGAAGTTAAAAGAAGGAACATATTTAATAGACTTCTAACCATATTGACTTATGTCAGGTGCATTTAAAAAGCTGTAAGTTAAAATTTAACTAGCACATTATTAATAAATTCAAACCTTAACAACACAAATTTCACGCAAACACTGCATCAAAAATATAATATAATTGAAGTGCATATTTTTCAAATATAAAGAAATAATAATCAAATCAATTTTACTGCGATTACTTTTAAATGAAGGTGAGGAAATGAATTGAAATCTAATATTTCTCTGAAAAAGATACAAAAACATCAAAGATTTTCGAAGTATTCCTCTCTTAAATCTTATATGAAAATAAAAGGAAATATATAATAATGTTACAGCAACGCACAAGAAATATTATAATAGTGAAAAGGGTTCTCTTAAATCAATGTCAAAAAACAAGGATTGTATCAAGAAACAGGTAAAATCTTTTCCAAATGACACATTTATATTATTTAAAGGGAATTTTATAAAAATAATAACATTCAATTTAATTAATATAGGTCAATTATTGCACACACACAAACACACGAGGTAATTACTGTTTTTGAAGAATTTTTATCAAATAAAAAATAATATAGATTGTAATGATAGGTACCCATAAGTTTCTATTCATTGACATACCAACAACGAAATAAGTGGAATAAATTAAAATCATTATAATGAGAATGGATGGATAAATATTATTCAAACTATTTTAAATAAACACAAGAAATTAAACATATTTAAAAGGAGAAGTAAGTATACTTAATAAATGAATGTAAAAAAAAGAATAGCATTTAAAACATGTTTATTCCAAATATAAACATAAAGAATTTAATCCAATATTTAAAGAAAGATTTTCTGAAGTAAAAATAACTTACAATAAAAGAGGAATACCACAGGTTCAAGTAGTTGAACTAATAAACAAGGAATCATTATCCACTCTTATTGCTACAAGACATTCTGTAATTGAAGTAAAATTACAATAAGTCTGTATGTATACTTGCAAAAATGAAAAATAATTGATATTATAAAAGATATTATTGTTTAGAAAGACTTTAAGGAAAATAAAAGATTCATTTTAAATTTAATAAATTACTAAAACATTATAAAAATATTAAATGAATTGGATTATTGTCAAAAAAAAAATATCACTAAAAAAAATGAAAAAAAAAAAAAAAAACTCCTGCTATTACAGGTGAAAAATTATTCATTTTCTTAATAAAAGCAATTAAATTTTTGATCATCAAATTGTATAAACATTAACTATGAAGAGTAAACTATTTATAAAAGATTGAATATTGAAAAGAACATTTATAGTACAATAAAAACCCAAAACTTTTAATGGGAACAAATATTTTACATGCATACATTCAAGCTGCTAAATGTTAGATTATGTAACATAAAACAAACATTTAGCCATGAATATATACTAAGTAAAACTGAAAATGGTAGTATCAAGTTTAAAACTTGTTTCTCTTTGCATAAAAATAAAATAACACTTCTGAGAAAAAGTCATTAAATTTCAGATTCTTGAAAAAAACAATCCATATATACACACTGTAGAAACATTTTCTTTGATTTTATATATTTTCTATTAATGAAACTCCTAAATTCTTGCATCAAAATCTTGCTTTTTCTTAAAAATCTTGCAATAAGTAAAACAAAACTTAAAAGTTAATAAATTCTTAAATTTTTTGAAGTTATATCATAATAAAAGAATCAATAGAAAATAACCTTAAAAAAAAGAGATATTTTTAATGAAGAAATAATGAAAAAAATAGGAATTTAGTTTGTAATGCAAGTATTTACCTGAATTTAATTCAAAATTTTTATTTTTCTTCTATACTGACTAAAAATTCTACCATATTTTGTCATTTTATATGTATTTTTATTATTTAACCACATTATATAATACTTTTTCTGCACTTTAAAAAATTGTGTATGATTACATAAGCCCATCACATTTTTGTTTTTGTATGTCCTATAGTGAATTGGATTTTCTCATTCTCTTTTCTTTATTGACATTCTAATATTTATCATTTTACTAGTATTTTGATTATTTTGTTAAATAATCAAAATACCAATTATTAATTTACTAATTTATAATTACAGCTCTTTTATGAAAAATATATTTTACAAATGTTAATATAAGTTAAGAAAATTTTTGTCACTAAGAATATCATGTCAAAAGAATATGTTTTTCCTATATTAGTTATAATTGAACATATTAATATGATTAATTCTAATTTCCTAATTTGATTTTCTGGGGTTCTTTATTGCCTTATTTTTATAGAACATAGCAAGATTGTTGTTGGTTTTGAGAATATTATCTGATGTATCTTTCATGGCAAGGTAAAAAAAAAATCATCACATGTAAAAATGTGATGTGCTGGGTTTATTAACGGTTCCCTTTTAGCCACTCTTATTATCAAATGGTTTGTAATCTTGTATTTTTTTTTTCGAATATTTTCGTTCCATGTAGATGTGTGGAAGGTCATTCATTATCTGCTCTGAATAAGATAGTTTTAACAATGAACTGAATTCAAGTGCATATCCTTATACTTATCTTCTCTACATTAGGCAAATTTTGCTTTCTTACCTACATTCTTTTAAAACTGCGGGTGAAATTGAATAATTTATTATGTTGTAAGAAAAACTAGTAAAAATTTGAGGTATAGTTTTCCTTTTTAAATTACAATACGCACCTGCAAAAAATTTTACACAACTTGACTTTTATTATAAATACCGGGGACAACATACTATTTTAAATTAATTTATTGTAAATAAAAATCAAGGAAAATTTAAAATACCCAACTTCAAGCGTAAAAAATTACAATAGTTGTTTTCAATGTTTGCTATTAAGATAACCTGAGACTTTTAGCTACTCTGGCTTTTATCTCAAATAATCTAGTAAGAAAAGTAAATACATTTAATATCTTTTAATACTTGAAAAAATATAATAGATATTTTCAGATTTATTTTCGACTTCATAACAGACACTTCCTTTGTTTAAACCACGTTTAAACAGATCGCTAACATTGTTTAAACGGTTTGATACTTCCCATCATGTAAAGCAGCAATTCTGTGTGACTTGAATATCCACTGAAACATTCTTGATGAATTTTTATTTGATTAGAATTTAGGAATAAAATTTAGACACAGTCTTCTTCTCAATCATCCCTAAAAAATTAATGTGTATGAATATCTCAACAGATTTAAGGTTAAAGGAATAAAATGAAATTTCCACAAACATTCACACCACGTTTGCGGAGAATGTATCATTTTTGTGAACCTAAAGTTCCTTTCCCTCCGTTTGTACTGCCCTTTTTAAATCAATTTAAAAGTAAATCAGTTAAATCTGATTTAACTTAAACACCATGCTGAAAACAGCGTTCGTACCACCAAAACTAGTTTAAGAAATTTTGGTTTTTGTTCAAAAATATATTTATCGTTTGTTATTACAAATAAGATATTTCTAAATTTTTTATAGTTGAACATGTTTATTGAATTATTGGTCTTGGTGTGCGTGTTCAGATTGTTTCGACTTAAATCTTCATTATGAAAGTATAATATTTGTTTACGTATTGCATTTTAGCTCAAAAACTCCCCGGACGCAATGGCGAAGTGGATAAAGTCAACGGCTACCGACGGAAAAACTTCGATTCAAACCTGCGCGAGACTGAAAACGTTATATTTTTATATGTAACTATGAAGCACAATACTTCACATCTTAGTTTACTAGAAAATCATAATGTATTCAAAACCAGTAATATTTACAAAACACAGGCATGCATTGTATATATTTCGATTTTTTTTTCTGGACAAATTGCTGTTGCCACAGACTCCCCCACCAGTGAACTAGTGAACGTAAAATGAGATTTAAAAGTTTGAAAAGACTTCTCAAATCTAGTTGGTACTTGAACTTGCCTTTCACTTATTGTAAAAATTTGCTGAACAAGTGAAATCGAAACGTTTTAGTTTCACATGTATTGTTATTTTTATGGTCAGTAGAAGTGGCGGTAGCTGGTAAAATGTTGATATTTTGGTTTAAAATTGGATCTTCAACTAATATAAGTAGCAAGGTTTAAAATTATCGATGGAAATTTTTATTTCTTTTTCCTTAATAAGAAGGTTGAAATATTTGTCACTGCGTGTTACCACCTTATCTGGTCCTCCGTACGGTGGCTGAAGACTTTTTCACAAAATATCCTTACGTACGAAGACATGTGAACATGTGGAAAGATCTTTAAAAATAAAATATTGTTTTCACTATGGTTAGACGCTGGTACTGCGTGAACAGTAAAAAAAGAATTTTTAAGCTGAGTAGCGAATTCAGACTGGTTTGTTGATATTGGTATAGGTTGAATAAAGTCGCCAGGTAAACTAAGTTGTTCGCCATGCAGCATCTCAGCAGGTGTTGTACCAAAAGTGTCGCTGATGGCCGATCTCAAACCTAAAAGAACAATTTTTAATGAACGAGTTCATGGCATATTGTTGTGGCATATTAGAGCAGCTTTCAATGATCTGTGTGTCGATAAAACCATTCGATTGAGGGTGATACGAGATTGTACGCTTTCTTTGAAATCCTATAATATTTGATAGCTCTTGAAAAAGTCGTGATTCAAACAGCGTGACTTGATCAGTATTGATGTATGATGGGGCACCGAAATGAGCAATACAACCAGCATAAAGGGCTTTGGCTGTGGTATCTGCTTCGACGTCAGATGTTGGAATATGTTCTGTCCAATGGCTGTATCTGTCGATAACGGCGACACAATATCGATAATTTTCTAATATAGGTAGAGGACTGATGATGCCGATATGGATTTCGTTGAAGCGTTGACTGACCAAAGGAAAATTCTAAATAGGAGTCTTAACATGGTGGATAACTTTGCTTCGTTGGTACTTAAGTGAACTCCGATTCTAATTTCTAATATCTTTCCGCATTTCAGACCAAATAACTCGTTCAGTAACTGGTTTAATACTTTTTGCAGGAACAGAGTGTCCAAAAAAATATAGCTGAGCTTGACCAAATTGACATTTTGTAATTTTTATTACTACTCCAAAATTTGAAATGCGTTTGAAAACTTCTTTTAGATGTTCTAAATGCTCTTCTTTAGATTTGATTGAACGTATGTATTTAAAACGTTAGATGAATGTTTTTGATTTTTTCAAGAAACAGCCCATATTATTTTGAACAGACGCATGAATCAATTCCACTTTAGTCATGGAAGTTTGAATTTTGTTCCCATCGGAAAATGAGGACCTTTGAAAAGAACTAAATTAATTTACATGGCATTCAAATTAAATCCAAACGAGTTTTTTATATCACGTATTATTAAATTATGGAGCGGCAAGCAACTGCAAATTATGGAATACAGATACTTGGAAAAGATATCTCGCAGCGTGCGTCCTGTCAAGTTGAAATCCGTTGCTTATCAGACCAGATGTGTCTTTCGCATTGTTCGGAAAACTATAAAGTATGAAATATATTTCATATTTCCAAATTTTTAATCTCCGGGTTTAAGAAGAGTCCGCATTTCGTTCGAGCTTCAGTTCCACTGAGATAGTCTCTGGATTTTTCCCAATATACCAAATCGTCACAAATCTGGGTTATCGAACGTTCTCACAGATAACGTGTTACTTTATTCACAGAGCCGGCTCGTATAATAAAGAGGAAGATTTCCGACGGAAAATAAACAATGGATACGATTTGCATGATCATGGACATGGACGAATTCGTTCACGATAGAAATCTCTTGTGTTGAGAACTCGGATTGATAGAAGCCACCAACGAAAATACAGTTCCGTACGGATTTCGATTCGTCACATTTATCTGAATCCGTAAGATTGGCGGACCGCAAAATATTGCAGCAAAACACGGGCTGAGACTTTGACCCAACTTTAATGAACGGGACGTGAAGCCATTGAACGAGCTCGAAGACGTCGTGAAATCGTTTTATAACAGAACGAAAAACATGAATAAAGATGTTGTGGCTTACAATGGCGGTCGATACGAAAAGGATCTATTGGACGCTTTAACTATTCCAAATATCAATTTGGAAATTCACGATTGTCCGAAATTCAACGTGTTGGCGAATCAAGAACACCATAGAAAATGGCAATGCGATTGGCACACGGAGATTATGGAATCGGAAGAATGTCATTGTGCTATGGTCGAAGTGCTTGTTTTCAAAAGGTTCAAAACGAATTAATATTGCTCGGACGTTCGAACTGGGAACAAGAAGATTTGAATGCGATTCAACAAGCAAGCGTTGTATAGAATCCTGGCCCTTGGCTCGGATGGATCCAAGTCAACAAGACCGATTCCAAACTGACCAAGTGACAATGTTAGCGTGTCGTCTTGAATTATTGAGATGACAAGGAACAAATCAATTTGAAGAAAACTGTTCACATGGATTAATTTCGATCATTTTGTTTTACTTTTCCACTGGGGTACGAGCCTCACGATTGGCTTCCGATCAAGACAGCCCAAGCTAACGAATTCCAATGACACGAGTGTCTTCAGATGGCAGTCGCTTTCTTCGTCCAATCCAGACTTCGTATCACTTTATTCGTGAGACAACCGGCTCGAGTCGATCATCAACAGATCAGCTCACTGAACGAAATGCAATGTGTGATCCTCCTCACTGATCGAGACACTTTATTCCAACACGCGATTAGTTCAAGCGAATGAATCCATTCCACACCATGAAACCAGCTTCTTCGATCAAGACGAGTGTTCTACTTTATTCATGAATCAAGATACGCTTGACTCGCTCGATTGTGTTGTTCAGAGGGCTCAACAAGCGAACGTTGCATAGAATCCTGGCTCATTCTCTTGGCTCCGACGGATTTTCTTCCTAGGTCTGATCGAGACAGTTGGTTTGCTTCGTATTCCTTTATTTAGACTGACTTTATCAATTCGATCCAAATATCAAAGGAAATCAAGACACACGAGTGCTTTACAATCCCCAATGTTTGAACGAGTACAACGCACTCAAACCGGAAATCAACCGGAAACGATAGCATTCAAACCGGAAACAACCACACCCATGTAATTTCAAAGATTCGAATAAGCCATTTTATCTTCTAAGTTCAGATTTCCGTAATCATGTATATTTAAACAAGTGTCACAGAACGGTAAATTGTTCATTGTGAAATTTGAGCTCGTGTTGTCAACATGTCTTCTTTTTCTTCTTGTTCTAAAATTTGCGATTGCTGTCACAAGAAAATTTTGAATTCTCGTCCTTACTTGTTGTCGTGTGGACATTATTTCCATAGATATTGTTTGATGTTATTTAACATATACAGAGGTGAAAACAAATGGTGTCCGATATGTTTTGCGTACTTTGAATATAGAATATGAGCTTCTAAAACTCGATTTATCACCAGTGCCGCCAGAAGACGTGGAAAATGAACTCAGATCAATCGACGAACTGGAGCCGGCTTGCATGACATGCGAAATTCCGTTCGTTCGAGGCAAATGCAAGTCGGTTTGTGAACCGTTCGTGCTCTGGATATGCGAGCACAAGTTTCATTACATGTGCATCAAGTCTTATGTGAACGATGGAAATCGACAGTGCCCGCATTGTGACACGCCGATAACGTCGATGGACTTGACGTTTCTCGATATTTATCCAGAGCCGACCAAAAATATCTCTCATTGTCCATGGTCCAGTGACGATGAAATGGGTGTGGATTCATGGAGCGACGACTTAGGAGACCTTTGAAGAATTTGTCTTTCCACTTTCACAAAATAAATGAAAGTGCGTAGGAAAATGGCCGTGGGTCTGGCTTTGAGGCCACGGCTCGAGGTCATTTTTTTACGTAGCTTTATTAACCAATATTGAGAAAAGATATTCGTCCAACAAGCTTTTTCTCTTGGTGTCATAAGATTTTTTTCTACACGGCTGGTTCATGTCCAAAGAGTTTCTTTTATGAGTTCTTGTTCCACACGGCTAGATCGTGTCCTACAAGCTTCTTGATTACTGAGTTCTTGTTCCACAGGCTGGTTCATTTCCAAGAAGCTTCTTGATTACTGAGTTCTTGTTTTTTAAAAGACACGCACACACATTTTGAAATGACTTGGTCGCGTGTGGATGAACATTGCACGACACTAAGAAATAAAGCGTGTGACTCAAGAATTTTGGCATTTCCCAATTTTATTTAATAAATTGTAAAAAAAACAAGAGGAGCCTGGTTAGACAGGCTCTTCTTGTTTTTCTTCTCTCTCTTGTTTGACATTTCGCAAAAGACACAAAATTTTCACAAGACCCAAGTCATTCTGAAACGCCAATAATTTACCAGTTCTTTGTTCCAGTACTATGACGGCATCTTCGTGACTGGTCTTTCCGAAGCGAACAGCAAGTCTCTTTCCGAGCGCACACCGTTTACAAAACTGGCACGGTTGATTCTTGCGAAACAGTAAGTAAGCAAGTGGCGTGAACCAGTCTGTTGCAACAATCCATTCGGAACGGAACGAGCATCGACTCGTGGATCTCGTAGTGCTATTTGAATCTGATGGCAGTACGCAATACTTTTATATACAAAATATTCTGTAAATATAATAAATTACAAAAAGTTTGTATGAATGTATGCCAAAATGAAAAATATTTTATATTGGGTAAGATATTATTGTTTATAAAGGCTTTCAGGTAAATAAAAGATTCTTTTAAAATTTATTAATTTCTTAAAACATGTATACTAAATTTATATTCATTGGAATATATTCATAGACAAATATCTCTGTAAAAATATTCCAACAAGTGCAGTTGCAAAATTTTCTATTTTCTTCATAGAAAAATGTTTATTTTATGATCATCAAATTGTATCAACATTAAATCATAAATTACGCAGAGCAAACTATTTACAGAAGATTGGACATTGAAAAGGATATTCGCAGTACAATAAAAACCAAAACTTTTAATGGGAAGAAATATTTTACGTGCATACATTCAAGCGATTAAATGTAAAATTATGTAACATGAAACAAACATTTAGCCAAGAATATGCACGAAATTAAACTGAAAATGGTAATAACAATTTTAAAACTAGTTTCTCTTTGCATAAAATAACACTTCCGAGAAAAGCTCCTTTAGTTTTAGATTCTTAAAAAAAAAAAATAAATAAAATAAAAAAAATATAATATAATAATAATAAATGCAGAAAGTCTAGGAGAATTTCATTTTATTTTGCTTATTTTCTGTTAATAATCCACATAAAATATTCTTAAAAATCTTGCAACAGTGTATTAGAATTTAAGGGTAAATGAATTCTATATTTTAGAATAGTTATGCAATTTATTATTTAAAAGGAAAAATGGAATATTAAAAAGAGAAACTTTTAGACTAAGAAACAATGAACGAACAGAAGCACATTTTATAATACAAGCAAGTATCAGCTCAAATTAAATCATTTTAATTAATTGAATATATTAGAAAAGACAAAATTTGCATAAAGTTAAAGCACAAAACATATTTAATAAACTTCTGAAAAGTTTGACATACGTCAAGTGCATTTGAGAGCATGTAATTTAAAATTTCCTTAAAAATTATTAATAAAGTCAAAAGTTAACAACATTCATTTCATACAGGCACTGCATCAAAAACATTATATAATTGAAGTGTATATTTTGCAAATATTAAGAAATAGGTATCAAAATAATTTTACAGAAATTATTTTTTACCGAAGGTAAGAAAATGAATAGAAAACTAATATTACACTGATCAAACATAGGAAATACAGCAAAGATTTTCGAAGTATTCACCTTAAATGTTATATGAAAATAAAAGCAAATAGAAAATAATGCTACAGCAAAGGACAAAAAATATTTTAAAAGTAATAATAGCTCTCAAAACAATGTAAAAAAACAGGAATTTATTGATAAGCGCGTGAAATCTTTTTTAAATAATACATTTATAATATTTGAATGGGAATTTTACAAAAAAAAATAACATGCATTTTAAGTAAAATATGTTAATTTTTGAACCACACAAAGAATTTATAGTTTTTGAAGAATTTACATCAAACAAAAAATAGCATAGAATGCAATAATCAGTAACCTTTAGTTTCTATTTATTGACATACTAACAACAACATATGTGGAACAAGTTAAAATCATTAAGATGAGACTGTAGCGATAAATATTATTAAAATTAGTTTAAATAAATACAAAAAATTAAATATATTAAAAAGGAAAAATATCTGTATTTAAAATATGAATTTAAGAAAAAGGAATTGCATTTCAAACATGTTTATTCCAAATATATATGAAAATAATTAAGTAAAATATTTAAAATAATGTTTTTTGAAGTAAACAAAACAATAAAAAAGGAATTCCAAAGGTTCAAGTAGTTGAGAAAAATAACCAGAAAGCATTATTCATATTTATCAACAAAATTTTCTGTAAATATGATAAAATTACAAAAAGTCTATACGAATGTATACCAAAGTGAAAAATATTTTATATTGGATAAGATATTATTGTTTAAAAAGGCTATCTGGTAAATAAAAGATTCTTTTAAAAGCAATGAAAGAGAAGTCAGATAATTTAAATTGAAGTTTGCATGGTAGTTTAACTATTTACTGATGATTTTCCACATTTTTTCCGCAATTAAATTTTAAATTGTTTTTGCAATGTTATATCTGAGAATCATGTAAAAATTTTATTAATAAGAATTAGCATATTTATATTTGAAAGTATATAATATATTAAATAAGTATTATTAAATATTATAATTTAGATATGAATTCTCCTAATTACCAAAATCGAATGTATTTAATTAGGAAATAAATTTTTTAAATTAAACCTGTGAACTAAATATATTTATTGTGAATATTTGTAATTTAAAGATACTAATCACAGACTTTTTGCTATGGCATGAATGTTTCCAACATTTCTCACATTACTTAAACTCCAATTCACTCATATTTAAAATATTATCTCTTGTTAATGCAATAAAACCTTACTTTGAAAACAGATACATGAAACTACTGTTATCTAGAGTATGTATTGTGTGTGTGTGATAATATATTATAATTTTTGTAATAGATGGAGTAATAAAGTAAAAAAATTGTGCTTATTTCTAATCAATAAAGGGTGATTATCAAAAACATAAAAAATAATTTTCCATGCTTTGGATGAGTACAAATCCTTAAACATTTATTCCAGTTATAAGTTTTATTTTATTACCTAGTTAATTCCACGCTTTTCAAAAGTTTGAAATTAAGTACTGAATTTAAATTCTTTTTATTAATGCAAATTTGATAAATTATTGAAATATATGAAGCTACAAATAAATGGTAAATTAAATTGATAAAATAAAAATAAATTATTACTATGATATTAGATAAAGTAAATTGATGGAAGATAAGATTTAGAAATTTTATTTTAGAAGTAGTTAGATAAATTATCTATTTTGATTACAGAATATATTCCATACAGATTTTATATAGTTTAAATGGAAGATAAATTTTACAATCATTCTGTCATTAATAATTTATGGTTCAAAAATATTTAATTTTTTTTATTAAAGGGAAAAAAATTGAATACATGTATCATTATAATAAGTGATTTTAAATACTATTGCATTAATTTGATTTTGGATTCATAAAAATTTCTGTTATTGTTTTCCACGTTTGCTTACATAATAACACCCGCCCTATTAATTAACCTCATTAGCCACACCCCTTTCCAGAATACCCCTTTGGGTTTGTATTAAATAAGAACTCTCTCCAAAATATACCAAATACCGTCACAGTTTACCTTGACAACACGACTTCAGTAAAACTCTCGTAAATCAGTCATCAGGAAGTCTGAGGTGGTAAGGAGCGAGAGTTTGCTTTTAGGACTGACCACCTGTTATGCACGTATCTCCTAATCTATTTAATTTTTGGGAACATATCTTGCATGGATTTCATAACTGGGGAACATTTAATTAATTATTATTATTATATATATTTTAATTTTTTTAATTAATTGGGTAATTTATTACTAGAATTGTTTATAAATTTAGTTTAATTCACTATTTGATTGTTTCTAATCTAATTTATAATTAGAAATTTTTACAAGTTTCAATGTAATTTACAATTAGGGCTTTGTTTCACTCGGTTGCTAATCGTGAGAAGAAAAGTGACCGAAAAAACAATGAAAGTATTTTCATAGTATGTGGGTGGGGAGAGGTCTCACCAGGAGTCAGAGCGTTTATCGGAGCGATGGCTGGTAATCTTTATTGATACACACACACACACACACACACACATATATATATATATACATACACACATACACACACACATATATATATATATATATACATACACACACATATATATATATATATATATATATATATATATATACATATATGTGTATATGTACATATATATATATATATATATATACATACACACACACACACATATATATATAAGTTCTTAGCGGGCATTTCAGCTTAGTTAAAGATGGCATATTACACAAAATCAATAGATCAAAATCATAAAATCAAAATGGAGTATTAATTTTAGAAATTCTAGATTATATTTAAAAAAATAATTCTTGGTTAACCTATGTATTATTTGTTTATTTACTGTTTATGTTTACAGTTCAAGTATAAGTTCGAGCCCCTTCATTACCCAGACCAACGCATGAGATTTTTGCTGTCCAAATCTTGGCGACCGTAATGTATCTTTATTAAGGCTTTTTCTAATTGCCTTGAGAAATAAAAGAATTTAGAGCAAAATTTTCAGAATTTTTCGCTTCCAAACGTAGACGTAGGCTATATGTTTATTTTGTGAATCACTAAATAATGAAAACGGTAATGTTTAAACGATTAATAGTCGTAACTATTTTATGATGCTTACGATTTGCTACTTTTCCTTTAAAATAGCCCTTTTGGCACAATCTTGGTATGCTTATTTTGGTAAAGAAACTTACGTGTGTTAAAAAGTAATATCACCATTCTTAAGATAAATAATATATTTTAATAAAACTGGAAAAGGGCCTATTTAAAATATGTAATTAAATTTAAAATTAACATCTTATTACATGGTATCTTGTTCGAAGTGTTTATCATTTTATTTATATCTAAATTACAAAATTTGTACTAATTTTGTTATAGTAAATTTTGTATTTTTCTGCCACCAAACACATTATTTAATAAAAATAAAATGAAATAAATGGCTTACTAAAATGCAGAACTTTAACTAACATTTATTTTAGATTGTATTATATGCAAAGTATGCATTACTCTCAAATTATACATTGTATAGATATATTTATTATACATTGTATATTTATATAATATATTTATTATGTGTATGAAAACTTGTTATATATTACTTACAGTTTAATATAATTTAATAAAAATACTAGTCCTTTTGTATTACACTATATGTTAGTTTTATAACAGACTTATATATATTGTAAGTATGTATTATTATTACTTGTCAGCAATATTATACTAATATAATAAATTACTTACAATGTACAAAAAAAAATGTTTTTTTTTTTTTATATTTGTATAATAGAATTTTATCAATTCTTAAGAAATTATAAAGAATAGTTTCTGTACATTACAATCTTTTTTAAAATTATAACAGGAGAAAACATTACTTTTATTAAGAAAGTTATCCATAATTTTATTAATTTTTTCAAACTGCAAAATATAAAAAAATATTCTTATATTGCTCTTTCTGTTGTTACAGCCCTAAAATGCAGAACTTTAAAATTTATTTTAGATTATATGGTAAGAATGTATTACTCTCAAATTATGTATTCTAAGTATATATATTACTTACTAGTTAGTAATAATATATACTTAAGTAGTATATGGGGGGGGGCTAGAGGACACTCAAAAAATGCAATATTTTTTGCAAAATAAGACCTATTTTGCAAGTTTTATAGCTGTTTTTTGATAAAAATTTGCAAAAATAGAGCATTTTTGATTTTTAAAATTTAAACAAAAAAGTGTGTTTTTCACTAAAAAATGACATCCTTTTTACTAAAATATACAATATTTTTAGTGTTTTTAAGCTGTTTTTGATGAAAAATAGAGCTTTTTTTCACTTTCCAAATTTCAACAAAAAAATTTGACCTTCCATCGAAAAAAATGATCATTAAAAAATACATTATTTTTATGTTTTTAAACTGTTTTTTCGATAAAAATTGTGTTTTTTAAGCTGTTTTATTATAAAAATTTGTGTTTTTTTGGATATTTAATCGAATGTTTTTTTTATAAGAAATGCAAGGTTTTTTGAAAATATAAGATAAAAGCCATTGCATGTGTTTTTTTAAAGAAAATCTATTTTTTCTATATGCAAGAAAGGTTTTAATTTATTTGATTGTCCATCACTACCAATTGATAATTTAACACGATCGTTTCTTTTACCATATGCAAAACATGTAACCGATTCGGTATCAGTTGTTAAGGGTCTAGTAAATATAAATTCTTCTCCAATTTGTAATTGTACTAAAGGATTATGTGTACAATTTTCAGATTTAAAAAATTGTAATTTTCATATGCATATTAGTTAATAGTTTTAAATCAGGTTCTAGTAGTTTAGAACTCATTAAATTGAATTCTACAGGTCTAAAACCTCCTGTATGATGTGTTGCATATCTCTCTTTAATAGTAACATAGAAATTTTGAGAATCGACATATTCTTTTGTTGCGGCATCTTTATTTATAACAGGATTTGCAACGCTTGAAAGTCTTACAGTTCCAAAATTATACACACCATTTTTAATTAAAGAAGGTACATATAATCCATCATTATCTCTAATTAATATATTATCACTCTTTTTATTATTGATGAGTGTTTTTCTGTCTACATAATATTTATTACACACATCGTATTTTTCAGTAGGATTTGGAATATTAATTATTTTTTTGTTATTAGCATCAAAAGCATTTTCTTTCAAAACTAAAGCATTGTTTTCAAAGTAGCGTTTATTAACAGCATTTTTTTCATTTACAGGACCTTTTATATTGCTAATTATTTTATCTTTAGCATCAAAACTACCTTGAGCTGAATGTATTAAACTTTTCTGTTCTAATTCTTTTACAATTTTATTCACATAATTCATATTAGCTGTATCATGTATATCTATTGGATCTGACACATTTGAAATTCTTTTATGTTTTGCATTATAGTTATCATTTTGTAAATGAATAAGAGAAGCATCTGATAAATTTCTAACATCATTTTTAAAATGTTCATGAATTCTATCCACATTGTAGCTGAATCATTCAATAATTTTGGTTCATTTACATTTCTTAAATTCTTTTTTTTATATCGTAATTTCCATCGTTTGTTAATTTAAATCCTACACCTGGAGGACCTGGAGGTCCTTCTTTTATTTCATCATCAAACAAAGGATAATAAGCTGTCATTTATTAATGTAATAAACTCATTATGATTTCAATGTTTTAATCATAGTTATTTCTTCAGATTTCATATTCATGGAGCATTTGTTCCTTTCTTTCAAAATGAAGTAGAAAAAGTAATTTTTGATAGCATTATTTTTTAACCTCCAATTGAATTCGATCATTAAATAATTCAGGTTTGTGCAATTTTCATGGTTTTCTAGATTGAAACGAATTATAGGATACTTACTAAAATTTGAATAATCTATCATGCAACCTGTTTCTGCATTTATATTGTTCATTCCTGCTTCTAAAAGAGCTGCATATATTCGATTATAATGTTTTTTTATTAAAATGCATGAAATAACTTACTGTTGGAACTTTTATGTTATTAATCATTAACCACCATTCTGTCATATCCAAGTTATCAAACATCATATTGTTTTGGTTCATATTTTCATTTCTTTCATCATATTGAGGAATGACGTATAAACTTAAAACTTCATCAGATGTTGCAGGAATATCATAAGATCCACTAGCATTTTTATTAAATAAATTTGATTTGATAATATTATAATGATCCCAATTTATTTCTATTGGAGTATCAGATAGTTTTAGTTGATTGAATTTTACAGCAGCTGAATTTTTAAATCTAACAAATCGTAACCAGAGAGATAGGTCTTCAACAACTGCTTTGAAATCAGGATTTTGAATATCTGTATATAACATATTTTTACTATCATTTCTTTGAATTTCTATTTTGATTTGAAATCCTGTAAGTACTTTTCTATATTCTCTGAAAAAATCAAATATATATTTTAATGGTATCCATATTCTTACAGTTTGACCACCTTTAGTGAATTTCCATCTCTTTGCAAATCCATCATTATATTTTTCATTCATTTTGAAGTTATTATAAAAATCAATAATTTTAGTTGCATCAACCAAAATTCCATTATATTTGAAATTATCTCTGTCAGCATATTCAGAAGTATCCATATAGAAAAACATATTAGTAGCTTCCGACGTTGAATCATCAGGTGTGAAATTTATCAATCCTAAAACTTGATTCATGATTGCTTTTAGTTAATAGTAGATTCAATTTCAGTATTTCCTATTGTTAATCTGCTCGAATTAATTAAACCACCACCATTTATAAAAGTAATATTTTCATTATTTATATTGCTTCCATCACTTTTTACAATTTTAATTTCTTGTTGCAGATAACCTTCAGAATATAATATATTAGCATTTGTATCATTTATAAAGAAATTATATGTAGCATTTGCATATGGATTGTTTTTATCTCTATTCTCATGTTTAATTTTTCTATATTCAAAGCTTTCAATTTCGTTATTATAATAATAGCTGGTATCGGTCAAATCATAAATTTTGTTCATTTATTTAGGATAAAAAATTTTCAATCCTGTACCATGTTTTTTCTTTTTTGATAAAATCTCATTTAATTTTTCTATTATGAAATCTTTAGATTTTTCTTCAATAATAGGTTTAGCTTTTTCTATTAAATCAGAAAAGAAACCTCTTCCTTCTATTTTCTTACTCTTTCTGTACAATCTGTGTTTATTCATTTATTTAGCTATAAATCTATACTGTACTTCTTGTCTATTTAAATCAATTAGTTCACCACGATGATTTGTAATTTTCATTCTAATTCTATGTATGGAATCAGATTTAATTGGAAAAAATGTAGGTTTCTCAAATTCTTAAGAATACAAACTTCCAGGAGGATTTGTGGTTGTAAATGAGTAAATCACATCAGATTGAAAGTGATTTATATAAGCACCATTTACTATATCACAATGAATATAAATATTATCATTTCAATTAGCTATATCTGCTATATATTTACTTTCTTGCTCTGCATCTTCTTATATTTTTGCTTCAAATCCTAAAATTTTGTACAATTCACTTTTGGATAAATCAATTTTATAATGATCTTTCAATTTAATTGCAAATCTTTGTCTTTCTTCTATAATTCCAAATAATATAAGAGGACCATTTCCAAAGTATTTAACCATGTAACGATTCAAACCTTTTATACTATAATGACCATTTGGAATAGTGAAATCTATCCATTTCTTACCATCAAAATAAGAAAATTTATTATTTTTGTCAGTAATATTATTCCAAAAAATGTACATAGAAAATGACTGAAGAGATATTTCCTTAAAATTAAAAGGGTTGGAATATTCAATTGTAAAATCTTCTGATTTACTAGCATTTTTAGAATCTAAAATGAGGTACTTCATTTATTTATAAGTAACAATTTTCTCATTGGAAATACTAGGTTCTTGAGTAAATGAATATAATACATCAATAGGGGATTTACCTTATTTCTTTCAGTTATATATTTCATACAATATAAACCACATTTTACAGATGTAGGTTGTTGTAAAAAATAGAATTATAACGAATTTCTTTTCTTGAAGATTTTAAATAATTGACTATATTTTTAGGAAGAAAATCATTTTTTATTTTTACTTTTTCAAATTCATATTCTCCAAAGGGATCAAAATATTCTACAAAATTATATATTGGATAATTATAATAACAAACCCAGTGAGTTCCACTTCCTGTAGATACATCTAAATTAATAATTCCGTTTTCAAATTTTCTTATATTTTTAGGTAGCATATCTATAGTAAATGTACCTCTAAATCCTTTTTCGTTTTTCATATTTTCTTCTATTATTTTGTTGGATATTCCGAGGGAAGATAAATCCCCTTTCCACAACGTTTTTTTTAATCCCAGATCCGGGAATTTTATCTAATATTTTTTTAGTACCCCATCCTGCTGCACTACTAGCAGCTCCAAGACCTAAAGATGTCAGAATAGGAATCAGAAATGGTAAAAATCCTCCAGTTTTTTGTAACTGAGTTTTATTAATTGTAATTCTTTTACATTTTGCAATTTGATTGATTTGTGTATTGGTAAGATGTAAATCATAATTAGGAGTTTAGTTTAATGTTCCTTCTTTTAAAAGTTTATCAAGAATAATAACTATTTGATTATATAATTTTTTAGACTTAGAGGCTTTACATATTTTATTTGTTAATTCATCTAATTTGTTTATACCACTGCCTATATATTCATTTCCTGCTTTAAGAGTATTCAATGCTTTTATATACATTTTTAATCCATTCATGTTAGAATCGGCTTCTATTATTTTATCTTGTATATTTTGTTTTTTCTTCTCACTAGTTTCATAATTTCTGTTTTTAGTTAAATTTCCTTTAAGTTTTTTTATAATCATCTCGTTTAGATTTTGCTATACTAATTATTTCATCTAACTCTTCATCTGTTTTATTTAATAGCTCAGAAGGCAATTCTAATCCTTCATTTTTAAGTAAATCAAAATCTAAATCTTTATTAAAATTCAATCTTATTATCCTCTCAGCTTTATCCATTAAATTTCCAGCATCTGAAGAATAGTCCAAATGTTTAGATGATTCATGTTGAGGTAAAAAAGACATATTATCAGTTAAATCTTTTATAGCATATTGAATACTTTCAAGATTTTGTTTTCTTGAAATATCTTGGTCTTGTAATTTTTTAATTACTGGATTATGAAATTCTCTTAATGATTTTTCAATACCTAAATCGGATTCAAGTTTAACTTCATTATTTTTTATTTTTTCAGATTGTAATTTTATTAATTCTAACTCATTTCTAATCTGTTGTTTTAATTTTTTATTTCTTTCACGTTCAATAATATCCATTTATTTATCAGTAAATAAATTTCTACTCTGAGTAGATTATTTTTTACAACGAGTAGATTATATTTTACTTCTAGTAGATTATTTTAAAAATAAATAAATGATAAAAATAAAAGATTATACAGAACCTGAAGAATTCACAGATGAAAATCAAAATCCTTCATTACCAAAACATCCTTTTAGACTTTTAATTGTAGGCAGTTCAGGATCAGGAAAAACTAATTTGCTTGTTAAATTAATATATGATTATTTGAAATTTGATGGTTTGTTTGTATGTGCTAAAGATATTTATGAACCAAAATATATGACACTGCAAGAAAATTTTACAATGTTTGATGACATTGAAAGAGAAGATATTGTAAATTGTAAAAACATAAAGAGAAAAGAATTATTGTTGGAATTGTTTAATAAATATAAAAAAGAACAAGTATTATTTTCTTCTGATTCCAAAGAATTCATCAAAGTAGATGATTTAGATCCATGTATGAAAAATCTTGTAATTTTTGATGATTGTATAACTGAAAAAGATCAAAGCGATATAGCTGAATTGTTTATCAGAGGAAGAAAGAAAAATGCATCCATTATTTATCTGAGTCAATCATATTATTCTACTCCTATTAATATAAGAAAGAATTGTAATTATTTTATTTTCTTTAGTTTACAACCAAGAGAAATCCAACAGATAATTAGAGAAATTGATGGAAATCTTACTAATAAAGAATTTAAGAAATTATACAAGAAAGCAATTCAAAAACGTTTTGATTTCTTTATGTTGGATTTACTAAATATAAATATGAGATATCGAAGAAATTTTGAGCCTTTATAAATGGAAGAATATTTGGAAAAGAGAGTTTATATCTATCGAAAGTCTTATCAATTGATGAATAAATTGAGTGTTTCGTTATCAGTTAGTAAGTTTTTATTCAGCGCATCTGGTTTATCTGGATTCGTTTTTCTTCCCTTATCAGCATTGAGTGTAACAGCAGGCGTCATTGAAATAATTGATAAGTCTTTAAATATCTGTGCTAGTAGTATATGGGGGGGATGGGCTAGAGGACAATCAAAAAATGCAATATTTTTTGCAAAATAAGACCTATTCTGCAAGTTTTATAGCTGTTTTTTTGATAAAAATTTGCAAAAATAGAGCATTTTTTGATTTTTAAAATTTAAACAAAAAAGTGTGTTTTTCACTAAAAAATGACATCTTTTTCACTAAAATTACAATATTTTTAGTGTTTTCAAGTTGTTTTTGTTGAAAAATAGAGCTTTTTTTCACTTTCAAAATTTCAACAAGAAATTTGACCTTCCATTGAAAAAAGGATCACTAAAAAATGCATTATTTTTATATAAAAATTATAAAAATTGAGTTTTTAAGCTGTTTTTTTGATAAAAATTGAGTTTTTTAAGCTGTTTTATTATAAAAATTTATGTTTTTTTGGATATTTAAAAGTATGTTTTTTTATAAGAAATGCAAGGTTTTTTTAAAATATAAGATAAAAGCCATTGTATGTGTTTTTTTAAAAAGATAAAGATTTAAACTTCTTCCAACTCGTAATCATAATATTTATCATTTATTTTGCCTTTGTAATTGAATAGATAATTATTTTTATTTATTTTTTTAATTGCTCTTTCAGATAAATCAGCATGGCAAGAACTTAAGTAAAATTCTTTTTCACTATCGTTTACTTCTAGTTTTGCAATTAATTGAAGATCCAAATTTTGTTTTGATTTTTTCAAAGATATCAAATTGTATTTTCCAACTTCTAAATCTCTCAATTTAAAAGTTTCAGGATATATATTCTTTTTGATGTTGTTAAATTCTTCCATTTATGATATTTCATTTTATTAAATGATTTTACGTTTTCAAAAATATTTTCTGAAGATATTTATTTATAATGTAATAAGATGTTTCATCTACTAGATGAAGTGCTTTTTCTCTTATATCCTTATTTTCAACTTTTAAAATTAATTCTCTTATTTGATCAATATATTTCATTATTAAATCATCATTTCCATATCTGTCATATATTTTATTGATTTCAATTAGCTCGTAAATTAATTTTGAATTCTCTATTATTTCCTCACTAATATCTAAGTATTTTATTTCTTCCATTTATTACAAACTATTTTTTTGAATGGATTTCTTATACTGACAACATTTATATAGACTGCACATAGGACCAAATATTCTAGGACATTTAGGTACATCAATATCAACAGCTGGTATATTTAATTCTTCAAATATTTCTTTTTCAATTGTTCCTCTTTTATAAGCAAATCTACCACCATATTCATCATATAAATACTGTATATAATTTTTAACATTTTCATTATACTAATCCATAAACTTTTATCATCTGAATATCTTTTAAATCTTAGACCGTGAATTTCATGAGTGCATTTACGAACAATTTTCATTTCTTGTTCTGTTAATTCACAATTGGGTGTAAATACTTGAATTGTTTCAGCAATTGGTTCTGTTAAATGTGTCCAACTAATTTCTCTGATAATTTTTTTTATCTGGAAGGATAAAGCCTTGAATATTGAATATCAATGATATATCAGTCATTTTATTTTAAATGCATTTTTATAAATATTTTAAAAATTGAGAATAAAAAATATTAAAGATATAAAATATTAAAGATATATAATACTAAAGATATAAAATATTAAAGATATAAAAAAATTGAAGATGTAAAATATTGAAGATATTAATATGCAAAGGGAACTGTGTTATAATCATCCAAGATTCTACGTTTATCAAATCCAAACATATATCTCTTATTTGATTTATGACTTGAAATGTCTCTATTTTTTTGTATTTTAAATTGGTTAATTTCAACATCTATACAATCAGTTTCACCTGTAATTATTTTCATTCGGTTATCAAAATCTAACATTGTTTCACTTTGATAAGACATTTTAAATCCTTTTACTTTTCCATGTGCAGATACATCATTTAGTATATATCCATAATCTTTACTAGCTCCAGATATCCAATATTTCATATATTTATCATTTCCAAGTTCATCTGTCCAATCTCCTAACATACATCCTGTTTCAATATCTTTGGTTCCATCATCTATATAAACAACGCTATCTGTATCATAATATATAACTTTTTCTTTTAATTTATTTAACATTTTATATAATCGTATTCTAGCAGAACTGGTTGTAAATGCTGCTATATAAATATTTGTGTTAAAGTTATTTATCTCATATTGTTCTTTCATTTTGTAACTCATTTCTACGCAATCATCATTCATAAATACCGTGTTTAAATCTTTTATTGTATTATCTAGTATAATTCTGTAGAAATCTTCAATCTCCATAACGTATTCAGTTTGTTTCATATTTTTTCGCTGTCCAAACTTTCCCCATAAAGAGTTCAAACATATTTTAGCTAT
The DNA here is from genome assembly GCA_030067965.1 of Latrodectus elegans. NCBI lineage: Eukaryota > Metazoa > Arthropoda > Arachnida > Araneae > Theridiidae > Latrodectus > Latrodectus elegans. The sequence continues at coordinate 88,182,837 of CM057817.1, read as the reverse complement.
AAATCTCATACCTGGATTTTCTTCTATGTTTTTCAATTTTATACCTAATTTCTCTTTAACTACCTTTTTATATTCCTTTTCATTTTTAAAATTATTTTTCCATTTATCACATGTTTCAAGTTTAATTTTTAAAAACAATTTTACGTACTCTTTGAATAATTCATTTGATTTATTTTCAAAGTTCCAAACTTCATAAATATTCATTATTTTATATCCTTTTTTAATAGCTAATTTCATTTCATCTGTAGTCCAAGTACCTATAAAACATCTTTCATTATCGCTGTTTACGTTCTGAATTTCTGATAAAGTAACAATCTTTACATTTCTTCTTATCAAAAGACGATTTGAAGTATTTACAATGAAGGGTTTCAGAACATGATCTACATAGTGAAAACAACAGTTTTTCTCCTTTATAAGGTAGTGCAGGATTATATAATTTCCGAGGAGGTAGTACTTAACATTTTGTTAAACCATAACAATTTTTATTATATTTTTCAGGGTTAAATATTTTATCAGGATGACCAACTGGATAATAATCAAAATAATTAACTGTTGGATATAAAGAAGTTTTAATCCCAAGGCACAGGTTCGATCCTCGGTTTGGGCAAGGTCTACTCAGCTTTTCATCCTTTCAGTGGGTCGATAATCTGAGTACCAAGCATGCTCAGGAGGTAAACACTGGTGGTTTCGCGTTAGGCTGACCACCTAATCGTGATTTATGCTTCGAATCCCGGAATCCTTCCGTCAGGAAAACAGAGATGGTCACTGTAGGCCTTGGCCCACATGGGCTACGGCCTACAGTGCCCTTGTGGTCATGCTACAGAATTCAGTTTTAGTTTAGAATATTTTTTAAAGCTTTATTATTATTTGTCCAGAATATAGTAAAACATGCTCTGAAAAGAGGCATGATCACATTTTCTCATCATTAATTATTTATTATTTCTTTGTATTAATGGAGAAATACATTTTATTATAAACTCTCTTACGTATACAATTTACACGCAGATAAATGTACTGTATTATATATATATATATTGTTCCGCTCATGAATATTTGCCTGGGATAAAATTGAAAGCGTTAGCACGAAAGGAAATGAAACTTCATCAAGATGTCTTTCTCTTTCTCAAAATAAAATCTGTTACATACAAAAATTATGATTAGCGTTATTCGTAATTACTGTAGAACATCAGTGTGACAGTAAAATAAACGGCCTATACAATTGCTTATGCGTCGATATTATTTTAAACAAGGTAACACACCACTTCTAAACTTTCTTTGTGCTAATAATAAAGTTTATAGTTTTTTTTCTTTTTATTAAAATTATTATCTAATCATTAATGTGCAGGAAAGCAGAGAAATAACACATATGCCATCAGAACTACCGTTCTTTCTATATTCTCACGTAGTTATTTTCAAAAAATAATATTGTTGAATATTTTTCCCGATTTTTTGAAAGAATATTGTTTGGTTCCTCTTCAGTATTTTTTAGAGAAATATATTATTAGAACAAAAATAAAACAGAAATATTTATTGTGGTACTAAGTATGAATTAAACTACTTTTTGATATGTTAATTCTCAAGAAATTCTGCTTTAAAAGTCCCGTGTTTGAACATTTTGACTAATGGAAGAACGGCATAACTAGAGTTTTGACATCATCTCTACCCGACTATGAGCGTCATTTGGTTCGAGAATTTTTAGTTCATTGGTTGTAAACATTAAGTATGAATTTTATTTGATGAGACATAAGGATAATATTAGGAAAAAATATTCCCTACAAGACATGTCATTCTTTTATGATGGATAGACCTACAAATAATTTATGGAAAAAAGTACTTAATTCTAAAGAAAAAAAAAACACAAATAATTTATTTGAAGCAATTTAACACACAAAGAATTACATGTATTGTTGCATACATATGTATTTTTTCATATTTTAAATTATAATTAGTTGTAAGTGCTAATTTTAGTCTATCTTCTTTTTCTAAAGGAATACACTGCTAGAAAAAAGTAGAAGGACTTTAGGTTTCTTTCAAATAAGAGAAGATCTATGTATTTTTACAGAATAATTTTAATAATTTAACAGAATACTTTAAGTTCCTAAAAGTGCTGTAAGGACAGCACTTTTAGAAACTTATATACAGTCAGATAACTATATATGTGACATGAAATAAAAAAACTGCTTATTTATTATAAGTAAGAATTAATTTCATTTACATCATACTGTGTGAAAAAAGTTGAAACACAGTTCTAAAAAATGAAAGTAAAAGTATTCTTAATAAGAAGTTCTCTTCTGTCATTCGCTTTAACTACTTCAACTCAAGTTGCCATTGTATCATATAAATCTTGAGTTTTGGTTTACCAAAAATTGTCTGAAACAGAATTCAAAGTTTCTCGAAGTTTGATCAAAGATTCGTCTTGTTCGCTACTGGCGTAAACACGCCGAACAGTTATTGACCATATATTTTAAATAAAATTGAGGTTTGTTTTTTTAGCAGGCTATTTCAAAACCCGAACATTTATTGTTTCAAACAAATTTTTAACGCGCCTTTAGTCGTGTGAATTAATGCTCCATATTGCTGAAATATCAAATTTTCTCCGCTTAGCTCAGCGTGATAAGGAGGAAGTTCTGAATTTAAGATTTGAATGTAATTTGTATGTTTCTGTCTTTCATCCAGAAGTACTAAATCGATCTTTTCAAAATAGCAAACGAATATCCAAACCATTAGACTGACTCCTCCTACCTGTCTGGTAGAATAAGTTTCTTCTTGTGTACCCAGACAACCATATGGACTATCTAAATTTAATTTTTTTTCATCAGAGAAAATAACTGAAGTCCATTTGGAGTTCCAAGACATGTGTTCTTTGATCCACTGCAGACGGCGCTCAACGTGCCTTTTGTTCCATTTAAGATAGTGCTTTCTTTTCTTGAATTTGAATGTATCCAATCATTGTATGTGATTGTAAAGTGTTCTTTTGGTTACATGTGTCATTCCAGATGGGTCTTGTGCTTTTTTAATGTTTCCGCGAACATCTTTTTAAGTTCTTTAAAGATTTTTCCTTGATTACGTAGAGTCAATTTTTTAAGTCTGCCAATCTTTGTTTTCCTCTGACTATTAGGATTTTTCAAGAAGTTAGAACCAGCATTTGGACTGATGTGCAGGTGCTCTGAGCTTTCTCTATACGTTTGCCCAGATCTTTTTATGCCATAATTTGGCCTTTTTGAAATTGACTTAAAGGTTTCCACCTAGACATTTTAACTCTACAAAAATTGAGGATTTTTTCAACAAATATATCTTCTGAAAGAAAGGTAGTTTGAAAGAACAGCGTTTACAACATATTAAACTGCTACAGATTCCAAAATGAGAATATTTGTGCAAATGTCCTTCTAATTTTTCCACAGACCAAAAATCCTGAAGTGCTATTCTATAATATTTAGTGGTAAATAAAACTCATTCACTGAAAATAAAATAAAAATTAGTTTAATAAAAGAAAAATATCATTAACTGCGCTAAAATGTGAAGCATAATATATAAAATATAAGTGTCTTACTTTTTTTCCAGAAGTGCATTTCAATATCCAGAAGTAAAATCTAAGGTACAAAAAATTTTTTTTAATGAATTCACACATTTATGAAACACACTATCGATTCTTGCGTTTGGTCCTTTTTTTTCTCTTCTATAATTCAACTGATTTTTCTACAATCAATATAAGATCTTTTTGTTTTCCTTTTCTCCTTTTTTTTAAGTTAGTGTTACAGATGCACATTATGGGAAGGTTCGAAAATTTCGGATTTTTTAATTTGGCTTTTAATTTCTACAATTTTCACAGTTCTAATACAAAATTTTAATTTAGAAACTTTATAACAAACACAAAACCTTTTAGTAAAGATACTCATTATCAATGAAAGAAATGATTTTTTAATACATTGTCATGTATTTTCATTTCACATGAAATAATATGTGAAAATAGAAAACAACACAATATAATTATGTTACTTTCCTGCATCATTTTAGTGCTTTTGCCAGTGTGAAAATAAGGAAATATTCGGTTTCCTCAGAGAATTGTAGAAATACATTTCAAGACGTAGGGATTGAAAAACGCGTAAAAAGAGTGACTCAAATTTTGAAATTTAATGGAAATAGATAATTCTGCCACATAATTGCATTAAATTAGTTTTAAGGAGATAAAATAATATGTTTCCAATCGGCCAAAAAGAAGTTAATTTTTGATAGATTTCAAAAAATATTAGTTGAGATAATATTTTAATTAAAGATATTTAGTTTTTGTTCAGAAAAACCAGTGATAGATAATATTAATATATATTTATAATAATATGTGGTAATAATATATGAATATAATCGGCAGAGATAATATTTAAAAAACAAACAAACAATATATTTATCAGAAAAACTGCAAACTATTTATTTTTTTTAACTATTAAACCCATTTAAAATTTTCAAATTTAAGTACCATTTGTTAATTAATAACGAAATTTATATTTTGGTTGTTTAAATTCATTAAATTGTATAAATATTGCAATTCTATTCTAAGATTTGTATTGAAAATTATAATATTTGGATGTCTATAATTGAATTTTGGTTAAGGTAATTGTCTTCCTTATAGGAAGGTAGTAAGTACGAATGTCGACCCAACCGAAGATGCGTTGAGTTCTATAAAGTCAGGTGGTTCACATAAAATGTGTCGTGGTAGCAATGTCCTCCAAATAAAATTAAATTTTTTTTTAATTTTAAAACTTAAATTTTTAATTGCTAAACATTTAAAAATTTTAAATTGCTTTCAATTGTTTTGATTTTCTTTTTAATTTGTATACTTTGCTCAAAATTTGTAGTTTTATATCTTTATTTTATATTACAAATTTTGTGCATATATAAATGAGGAAAACATCTTAGAAGATATTTCTGATGAAGTTTTTCAAATACTATACTGGTCAGTTCCAATGTTATGCATCTGAGATGTTTTTCATTTTAGTTTAAAGTTATTTACAATATTGATGTTTATGTATCTTAATTTACTGATCAATCCAGTGAGATCAGAAAAAAAGTTAACCTGATGATAAAAAAGTTAAGCTGATGATACTTATTTCACTTAATTAATGCAGAAAGATTCACTGTGTTCCTTATGAATCCTGCCAGAGAGTGCCCTCACGAAAGATTGAGCAACGCAAGTGTTGCAGTTGCTAGGAGTCTCACCCAGCCAGATATAAGGGCCATCCCCAAAACCTAAAGCCAAACCCATCCGACAAGCATTCAATGTGAATGAAAAAAGTAGGAACAGTCAATCAAAAAGCAGGTCTATGAGACTAGGTCTGACACAGCTAGAGAAAAACAAATACCAGCGCTTGTTTCTTCAGGAAACTGGCGAATTCTCAAATTTAATAAAACTAGTAAATGAATCTAAAAAAAATATCTTTAACCTTTTCAGATGCACAACCCTTTAAAGATGAAAAATTAGCAAAAACAATTGTAGGCCGTCTGTTTAGGCCTTAAAGAGTATACAGTAAAAATTTGTTGTAAAGATTGCACTTTCCATCTCAATTTTGTGATTCTTTTTTGTCTAGGATTGAGGGAGGTCGGTAGCCTTCCGTCCATGTACCTCGTTTTCTAATGATTTAGAGTCCTTGGATAGTCTTGGCCTGGTGATTAACAAATCAGAAATAAAAGATACAATAATGAATAATACAAAGATATGGTAAGTGCTCCCACTGGATGCACTTTGCATGACTTGTGTTTTTTGTCTAAGTAATTGTGAGTAATTTTAGTAATAAACACTTAGGTGTTGACAATAATTCTTGGTACACACGAAATTCCGTTAAAATTATTTACAAAGGAAAAGATAAGAATACACAGGATGATAACAATAATTCTTTGAAACACACAAATTCCGTTAAAATATTCACAAAGGAGTTTAAAAAAAAAAAAAAAAAAAAAAAACAGGATGATGACAATAGTTCTTGATAAACACAAAATTCCGTTAGAATATTAAAAACGGAAGACTAAGAAAACATTCTTTTTTTTCCATATCTGTTTAAGATGAAATAAAATTGAGATATCTACAGGCTATATATACTCACAATTTATTTTTTGCGGGGTTCTCTCTCTCTCCATCGCATGAAACACTGGCCGTGAAGAGGCAGTACCTTCTGATAGTTGAAAACCTGACTACCACGTGACCAAATGACTGTGACGTTGCATCCGAAGGCTGACGCTTTCTTCTAGGTGACGCTTTAACAGAGAATGTTGTTATTGTATTGCTTACCATTTAATGGTAGTTCATTTTATAAATATTTTATTATATTTTTATCCTGTGTATAATGATAAAGAACATGCCTTTTAAGTGTTGTAATAATCTAATTAATGTTGTAATAATTTAGTGTTGTAATATCATTTTATTCAGTGATGTAATAATATCTCTATTTTTATGAATATAACAACTGGCAATAACATTTATAATTTACTGAAAATAAATTAGAATTAATGAAATAGAACTAACCTTTTAATTTAAGAAAACAATTATGAATACAGCTTGTAATGATATAATTAATTAATTAAACTTGTAAGAAATAAATAATTGGGATAATTTTTATAATGATTTAATTAATAAGAAAAATATGCAAAAGAAATATTTGTTCCTTTAATCATAAGTTTTCCTTTTTGACGTGTCTCTAAAGATTTTTAAATATTATGTTTTGTTATTTACAAAATTTTCAGAATGTCTATGGTTAATTTTCCTTTACACTTCATATAAGCATTCTTATGCTAGAATTGTATTACTAAGTTTATGAATACCATGATAAAAAATAATTCTGTGTTATTGCTTTGCTAGTGATATGTAAATCGATGATAATTCGAATTTTTGAAAAAAATAGCAATTTGTAAATATAATTAATAAATTATATACTATCAAATGTAAAAATATCAATATATATATTGTACATTCGCTAAAAATTGAAAATTTAATATTTAATAAAAGAAAATTTAATATTTAATAAAATAATATTTAATAAAAGATACAATATTTTCAATTGGTAGAATTTCGTGAAAACTCAACAAATTGCGACAAGTTGAGAAATTAAATTTAATTGCATATTCAAATAAAATAAATACTATGAAGGAAGACATAAATTATTTAATATCTTAATTCACTATTTAATAAGGATTTGAAATATACAAAAATATTATTTATGAGTATTATAATTCAAAATTAAATTATGAAAGAATGTATAAATGTGTTGTAAAGAATATCACGTAACAATAAAATATAAAATTATAAACAGACGAAATATTAGTAAAATGAGTAAATTGAAAGAATATAGGAAAATTTTTTAATTTATGAACTATATCCAGAAAACTGTGGTTTAAGAGATTTTTTTTTAAATTTATTTTTTGGTTTTCCGAGATATAGAAAACATTAGCGAAACCCACTAAACCAGAATGCAAACAATCCCAATTAGCAACTTTTTTAAATCATCAAGTAATATATTTACCTGTACAAGGAACAGAATTGCAATATCTTTGGATTCGGTTAACGACATACAATAGTTTTAATTTATAACCACAGAAGTTTGTTTTTAGATGCACATAAATACATCAAACTTAAAAATCAAATTTTAAATACATTAAGGCTTTTCTTCTAGAAATTACTAGAAATCGCGAATTAAAAGATAATATGTCAACAAATATTTAACTGATTTTGTCTTCATGTAAAACCAAAACTTTTTACATTTCTTATATAAAATTACTTATCATCATTTTACAAAAAGATAGCTTGTTCTCTTTTAACAAATGATTCAACATAGCAAGGGATTTTTAAAAATAAGTATGAATACCTTGTCGACGTTCTAATTATATATGAGAGTTACAAACATATATTAATTCAGTAAAATCAAATTAGAACTTCTAAATTTCAGAAATGAATATGTTTAATACTCATAAGTCATATATACATTTATCTTAACACTATATGATAATAGTGTTATCAACAAGACATTAGTTTCTCTCTTTCATGGCATCATAACTTCATTTAGTACATCATAAACTGTATACAACAATAGTTATTTAAAAAAAAAATTTGCAAGCTTCATAATTTTGTTTACTAGAAATTTCTGCATGAGTATAAAAAATCTTTCCCAGCACTTATATTAAAATAATTTTTAAGTCTTATTAAATATATTGCTGAGCACAAATTTTTCTGTATATATGCCGAGATTAAATGAAACAAATTATTTAATCTTGGCACAATAAGGGATTTAATAAATTTAAAAAATTACTTATATCTGTTCACATTTTCGTCTTCTTTATCAAACCAATGTCGAAAGGGTGAAAATGCTTGGATATTGGGAATTTTTACGAATGTCCCTGTACACTTCAATTCACCAGTCCAAACTGCGAATTGAAGTGAAACATTTCAATACAATCAAAACGAATAATTTTTTAAGATATAAAAATTCTATATTTCTTAAAATGTAATTTTCAAGCACGTTTCTTTCAATAAAATGAAAGTGTTCTAAGTAATTTGAAATTCATATAAATATTTTCATAGTTTTATCATTTTCCAGTGAAAAAAAAATTATATCAAAATGTTGGTTAAAAATAATGGCCGAAATAAATTGAATTTTTAACAGCGGAATAATAACTATACAAACATAATGTAACAATAATTTCATAAGAAAATAGATATTTTCTTATAAAATTTACAAATAAATTCGTTATCTGCTTAAATGGTGGTATTAAATATAACAATATCACGCTAGAAACTGGAGTAAAAGCATTGCAGTCCTCCGTAAAGAAATTAATTTAGCAAAGCGCAAGAGTTTTGATATTTTTATAAATAAAATTGACTACCGTAAAGACCGAACTAAGGTTTTTAAATTTGTAAATAAATTGAAACGTGACGTTCCCCTTTCTCCAAGGGGCCCTATTGTTTTTAAAGGAAAGACTTTGACGTTTGACAAGGATATTTCAAATTCTTTTATGAGTTTTTATGCTTCAAATCATCGTCTGAGTTGTGAACTTAAGAGAGATGAGAGGCAAATGAGGAAGTTGATCAAGAATACCCATGAGAATAAGGGTACCAGAAATGAAATTTTTGTTAGAGACTTTGATCTTCTTGAATTAAGAGAAGCAATTAATTTCCTTAAATTGGGGAAAAGCCCAGGCCCAGATAATATACACCCACAGTTTATTAAACATCTAGGATATAATGCTCAATTGACTCTTTTATCTATTTTTAATCAAAGTTGGAACTCTTATGTACCTACCATATGGAAAAAAGCCATTATAATTCCTATTTTGAAAAAAGATAAACCTTCTGATAATATTAAAGGCTACCGACCTATTGCTTTGACTAGTGTTTTATCGAAGACTATGGAAAAGATGATTGTCTCCGGACTTACTTGAGGTATGGAAAGTAATAATCTTTTGTCCCATATACAAGCTGGATTCAGACAATATCATTCCATGGCTCAGCAGGTCTCTTATGTTAGTCAAATCATTAAGAGCTCTTTAGATAAATGCTTTTCCGTCTTGGCAGCTTTTATAGATTTTGAATCAGCATAGGATAAGGTATGGCGACTGCGTACTGTTCAGAAATTGCAGAATCTGGGAATTAGTGGTAGGATGTTTGAATGGATTAGCAATTTTCTTGCACAGCATTTTTCTGCTGTTAGATATGGCTGCGGAATTTCTGGTTTTAAGCAGACTGAGACTGGCCTTTCTCAGGGAACGGTTACTAGCCTGATTCTTTTTAATGTTTTTATCAACGATTTACCGAATACTTTAGGACCGTTGGTGGATTCTGCCCTTTTCGCTGATGACTTGGTTTTCTGGGCAGTGTTTTAAAAAAGAACCAGGATGGATTGAATCATATCCTCAATGGTGCCCTGAAAGATCTGGTGCCTAAAAATGGTATGATGGTGAATCTGGGTAAAACCAGTTGTCAGTTCTTCACTCTGAACAGAGAGCCTTTTACCCCGAGTTTGACATATAAAGGTGTAGATATTCAATATATTTATTCTACTAAATACTTAATTTTCACTCTCTATCCTCGTTTAAATTGGAGAAATCATTCAGAAAATCTTAAAAATAAAGTCGTTAGAAGGCTTTCTGTCTTGAAACGTTTGGCTGGCTCGAGGTGGGGCTAAAACAGAGAGACACTGTTAACTACTTACAAATTATATATCCGTCCAATTATTTGCTATTGTCATGATATTCTCATTACAGCCCCAGAGAAAGTAGTTAATATTCTTGAGGTTTTCCAGAACCTCATACACACACACACAAGCATTGCGAATTGTTACTGGAGCAGTGAAAACTACCCCTGTTCATGCAATGCAACTCCTAACCGACTTGGAACCTGTTCATCATTTTATTAAAAGAAAGGCGATCCTGCTGTACCAAAAACTTGTGCATTTACCTGGCAACTCTTTCTGGAGGAACTATAACAATGAGATCCCTAGAAATCTTAAGACTCAAATTGGCTTCATCCAAGCTGCTCAGAGAATCCAATGCTTTAAATTTGAGTAGAGACTATTTAATTTTACTTCCTCCTACTTGTCCTATAGTTTATCTGAATTTGAATATAAATCTTGATCTTATTCAAAAAGTTGTTAGAAAAGAAATGAGTGATTTACAACTAAGATCTTTCGCAATAGAGACTATTGAGGTTCGCTATTCTTAAAATAACTGGTTGCATGTTTACACTGATGGTTCCATGTTAGAAAGAACAGATGATGCAGGAGCAGGTATCCATTGTGAGCTTTTCAGTTTTTATTTACCAATGGGTCCTCTTTCCACAGCCTTTGATGGTGAAATTGAAACTATTACAGTGCCTATCCAACAGCTATCGATTCGCAGTCACTTTTTTTTAAAAAAAGAGCGGTCATTTTGTCAGATTCTAAGAGTGCGCTTCAAACTCTTTTGAATAATCAAAATAGTTCCCAAAGAATTTTAGAATGTAGACCTTTGCTTAAGGCTCTGGCACACATAATTTCTTTCCAATGGATACCTACCCATTGCAGTATTTTGGGCAATGAAAAGGCTGATTCATTGGCTAAAAAGGGAGCCTTGATAGATCAACGCATGAATCATCCTCTTTCATTTCCTTCAACTAAATTGTTTGTTAACCTGACTCTCAAGAAGACTCTTAAACAAGATATGGTTCAACGTGCGACGCACAAGAGATGGAAGATTTTGGGGGAGGAAAGAGCTGTTCCCGTTTTTCCAAGAAAGACTGTGGTGGCCCTTTTTAGAGCTCTAACTGGACATGATTGTTTGCGGGACCATCTCTATAGGATTGGAGTGGTGGATTCCCCGGACTGTGTTTTGTGTGACTCTGGTCAACCAATGACTTTTGAACATTTAAATAATTGTGTGGTTCTTTCTCAGTATGAGGGCATTGTTGAAAAGTATTGGAAAGCCCGTGAACTAATGGCTTAAGCGCTAATGTTCGGCATTTGTAAAAAATATATATAAGAATATCTAGAGAAAAAGAACTAATTCTGAATTCCATAAATCTTTTGAAGAACTAGATATAGTATAATATATAAGGGTTCAGAGAATGAAATGGGCAGGACACCTGTCCAGAATGGATGAAAATCGAGTAACAAGAAAGATCTTCTCTGTCAGACTATTCGGCACTCGAAAAAAAGGAAGACCTAAATTTAGGTGTCTCCACTGTTTGGAAACAGAATTAAGAATTTTAAAAATAACTAACTGCATGTCCATGGCCAAGGATGGAAGAGTTTGAACTTCGATCCTGAGGAATGCAAGGGCCTATCCTGGGTTGTCCAGCCATTGAAGGAGAAGAATCTGTTTAAATAAATTTCGATACTATTCATTTTTGATTACAATAATTATATTCTTTAATTTTAATAATGTTATTCATGAAGAAATTATTTCTAAATCATTGAAAGATAAAATAATAATCTAATAAGAACAATTTGTTGAAAAAAAAGTTTCATCTCAAAGCAGAAATTCTCATAAATCAGCTTAAAATATTTTTTAGACATAGCTAAGCGTATAGCTATAGAAATAACTAATCCGTAATTGTGTACAGTAAAACACATTTTATAAATAATAGAGAATCTTTATTTACACTTCAATGTTATCTGGAGACCATCTTTGTCAATTAAATGTGGTTTGAAGATATCTGTAAATTTTGATGTAATTATCATTTAATATTAATTCATTTCATGAGCTTTGATTACATACATTATGATACGAATTTGTCTCTAATAATTAAACTGAAGTAGAATATATTAGGAATTAAAATTTATATAAACTTTTCAACCAATCGTTGTTCTTATAAACGAATAAAAACAGAAGTATTATTCTTCTGCTCAAAATTCATTGTAAACTCTTTGAAAACTTTAAATAATTATTAGATAATCTTTATTTAAAGTATGAAAATCATGATTAGCTTTATAGGAAAGACTATAAAGCCAATTATCGTTTTAGTAAAGTAGCTATGAGAGTTGATAAATTTTTATATCAAACTGAAAAATAAACTCGAATACACAATATACAGAAACATAAATCCAATTGTAAATGTATACAAATTCCATAAATTTTTGCTTGAAATTAATTTTAATTTAAAAAACGTTTTTAAAATTTAAAAAAATCCTAAAATTTTATTCTTTTTTGTTTCTATAATGTCATTAAAATATTTACTTCTATGTGATTTGTAAAACATTTTCAATATTTGCAAATTTCAAAATCATGTGATATCCTAATCACATGAACCTGTGAATGCAAATGACAACTCTATTAATATTTGGGATCAGGTCTTTCTAAAGGAATTAGTGGTACATAGGTACTGGTTATTGAAGCATATGGTTTTATTGCTTTGTTTTTAGAAAACAATAAGTGAAGCGTTTTTAAGGAAGCAATAATTTTTAGTTAAAACATAAAGACAATTAATTTATTTTAAATGAATTAAATTGATTTATTCAATTTTATTAATATAAGAATTGAAATCGTGTTCCTTTTACTTAGTTTTTTTTCATTATAATAATAATAATATTGTCCACTTTAGAGCACTTTATTAAATATCAAGACTAAATATTGAAACATTTTAAGAATAAGTATTCATAAACTAACAGTGGATAAAAGTTAATATTTAACAAAAAAAATATAATTACAAAATGTAATAAACTATAATTTAAATTCCACAATATTCCAGAATGATGGAAGATCTCTGATATTACTAATTGAGAAGGAAAATATATTGACGAAAAAAAAGCATGATACAAGCTATATCATACAACGTGGCAAATGTGTTGATCATGGATTACAAATGGCTGCAGAGATGCGTTCGGGCGAATAGACTTGCTACCTCGGTTAAAATGAACTAATGAACTACCAACAATTTCTCCCGAACTACTGTTCAGCGAACGTTGCTGCAACTGGTTCTCCGAAGCAAACTTGTTCATATACCAATGCCGATTGCTGTTCATCGGTGACGAAGGCTGGAATTTGCACGCGAATACCGCAACTGGACGAATACCACACTGAGTAACTAAAGATAGCATTTTCTAATTAATCACATTTTATGCTCCATCGGACAGGTAAACATTGACGTATAAGAAATGAAATCCTTGAAAGCAAAAACTATTGACGGAATGGTCCTGTCTGGAGTATTATGATCAGTGAATTGTTTTCTAGGCATTCTCTGTATTCACTCATCATTCTGGAAGACACGATGGTTCGACACGTGTACACGTTTGTCCTTATGGACACTATGCTTCCCTATATCCACATTGTTTTCCCATTGACTGATAACATGTACCAGCAGAATAATACGAAGTAACATACAATCAGCACTTTTGTTTTGAAGAGCACCAGTATGAGTTTACAGTTCTCCCCTGGACAACAAACTCACCTTACTTAAGCCCAATCGAGAAATGCGTGGAACCATCTATAGCGGGTTGTTTGCAATTTGGATTCTACCCGCATAATCAAACGGAGTTGGCCACCGCACTGGAGTCGACATGGTTCAACAGCCCAGTGAACACTTTCAGTAACATGATTGACTTTTTTCCTCTACGTTTCGCTGCAGTCTGCTTTGCAAAAGGTGGTTATTATAGCTTTGGACAGGTGGCCACATTCATGTGATTAGACTGTGTATACAGTAAAATTTAAAATATATATACCCCTGTTGACTGATTCTTCATATATTGTGGTGGTAATTGAATTGTGTTTCAAATATTTCCTATTGTGACGACTTGAATTATATTCGTTGATTTGCTTAGTGCAGCAAGATTTTTGAGTCCTGGGGCATAACATGCAATGCAATTCAGTGTTATACTTATGAATATTTGTTTCTGTATCAATCAGTTTCCTTGTATTTTTTTATGATTTATAGGCATGTATACTGTGGAAATCTCTCAGTCAAAAAGATTCTGATTCCTGCAAAGTACATTTCAGAATACGATTCTTTTAAACTTTTTTGCGAGTTTATAAATTATTTTATGGGTTAAAGGTAATTTTTAATACTTTTCAGATTTTAAGTTTTTCTATTTACCGATCTTTGCTATATTAATTAAAGCTGTGTCTTAAAGGAAGCACTTTCATTATTACATTTCCAAGAAAATTTATGTTTTTGCGTGCCACCATTTTATGGTAAAAAAACGGGAAAAAAGTCAATGTAAAGACTTATATTTCTGTGTGTTTTATTTAATGACATAACAAAGTTATTTTCCATTAATGCTTCGATGTTTAAAATAGAATAATTCTTAATGAAAAATTGTCTATTTTAATATTATAACGTGTGTTTTAGATTTATTATATTTTTATCGAGTTAAATGCAAAAACATTTCAACGATAAAATAAATCTAAATTTAAAATAAGTGCAATGAATAAAAGAATTAATCATTCTGAAAAACGAAGAGATTGCACTAAGCCAAATATAGACAACAAAGTATTTGGATCAGGTGGCCAGTGCTTAGGAACTGCAACTCCAAATTCAATAGCTACAAAAGCAACCGTAAAAATTGTATAGTTAGAAACAATTTGTCAAATGAATGAACATTTAGCAGAATTACAAAACTAATACACTTTGTAGAACACATTTAAAAAAATGCCGGGAAGGATCTAGCCAAAGTTATTTATTTTGCATTTCAAAAGTTATTTATTTTGCAAAAATGAAAGTTCATTCATTCTATCTATATTGATTTAGCTAAATACAAAATTCACAGCTTTTGAATCATGTAAACAACTAATTACAACCTCATCCCTGTCTATTATTTAGTTTAATAAGTAACTGTGGAAGCTATAGCTAAAAGTAGAAGTCGCTTGTCAAAATTTATAAGCATGAAAATAACAGAACACACATTGTACATGCTATCCTTAAAATCCCTCGGATACTTAAATACCAGTTTGATTGAAAAAGTTCTGCTAAATTACTATTCATATCGTCACTTGAAATTCAAACTTGCTTTAATTAGAGACTAGAGAAAAACAGTTTTGCTATATTAGCTTTCTGTCAATTTTAATTATAAGCTAAAATAAAGTTTACAGTATAGAGTTAATTTAATAAACATAATGCGAAAGAAATTTTTTAATAATGTTGAAAGTGAGATTTAAATTTTTCACTATGTTGCGACAGAATTATTATTTTCTTTATTTCGTTTTAATTACTTATTTGTCAATTATTAAAAAATCATTTACTATTCAATTTATTCATTTGCAGATAAACTTTAAAATTTTAGGTGCTGGCATAACTTAAGTTAGAAAACAAAATCCATGAATTTATTTACAACTCATTTAAAAAGAAAGGGAGGGAAAATCAAAATTGTTTGTTATCAGAAAGGGAATTTACCGCTTGATATATCTTCCTTTTTTTAAAGTGCCTCTTCGATATCAAAGAGATTATGAGCCTGGAATTATTAACATCTGTTGTTGTTGTATCGTTGTCTAACTAAGCAATTTTTTCTCGATTTACATATAAAAGTCAGTTTTGTTTATTAAGAAATGTAAGGATAAATATGAAGACATTTATCTGGAATTATCCAGATAAATGGCTTCCAGATAATTATCCAGATAAAGGATCCTTTGCTTGCATCAATTAAGCTTAGGATATGGTTAAAAATTATTTTAAATGATAACATCTCTCTCGATAGAATCAATTTTAAAAATAATATACTATTCCATCCAAATTTTTAAGTTGATTATTTTTGTAATTTGTAAAGAAATTTAAGACCAGATTTAACAGTTGTATTCTTTTTGAGAAGTTAGATCTTCATTTGAGGATAAATACTGCTCCATGCAATTTTTGCAGGCTATTTTTTAAATTTGTAAATAATCAGTATGTAATCCATCTCAGTTAAAAGTAATATTTGAAACACTTCTGTAATAAAAATAGTTGTAAAATTTAAGATATGAAAAAGATGCCATAAAAAAGAGAAATTGTTTGAAAACTTTAAAAGTTTAAGAGAACAAAGTAAGGTTAGGCCAGTTTATCACTTGCTTGGACACTGCGTATCTAAAAGCATAAGGTTCCTTTTACTTGCCGCAAAGAAGAAAACTTCAAAGCATCCCTCCCGACAGACACACAAAAATGCTCATTTATCTGCCATTGCTGAACAATGGTTGGAATTGAACCTGGGAATTTCCTTTCAGAAGAGAACCGTCCTAATATTAGACCAATGAGAACCCATATTGTCTACAAATTTTGACATCACCTGGGAAACAGCTTAGTGTGCGAAACGAAGTTGTAAGACATTTTAATATCAATTGTATAAATTACCTTCAGTGGGGACATTTTATTGATTGTGTGATTGATTAGCGTGTCACTGCAAAGGGAGCCCGGAAAATTCCAAAGCAAGCAAGCAAACGGTAGAAGCTCAATATCAATCTCCTTTTGTTACACAGTGTGGCTTGCATTGAACTCAGGACTTGATACTTCAATGAGAGTTGTCATACTTCTAAACAAAGATGAACCGCACATCTTGCTAGAAAAAATTTCTTCTTGAAACACTGATGCTGCATCAGTCTCATAATGGAGAAAATGGAATAAAGTGTGAGAAAATATACCAAAGAAAACTCTATATTTTTGTAAAGCAAGATTTTATAACAGAACACATAAGTTAATCTGCAAAAAAGAATCATACATCATAAAGAAAAAATGATATATGAGATAGCTATTTTGAAGACACAATTTAGAAACAATTTAAATTAAGATCACAAAACTATGTATCAAATAAATACTGCATAAAATATAGTTTTATATAGATCTGTGAGTTGAGAGCATAAATCAATAGAGAATGGGGTTCTTCATTTAATTATTCCTTCAAATATTTTTAGTTTAATTTTTGGAGTTCGAAAACATCTTCAAACAATGTGTTTTTTGCCTTTGTTAAATAAATGATAAAATACATATTTGTGTGTTTTATAATTTATTCACCAAAGAATCTTTATTTATTAAATATTATCGACAAAATCTTTCATACCATTATAATAGGACTTTTCCTTTATCTTCAAAACCATAGAGATTTCAACCGGCTGCTTCCATCTAACTGGTAGAGCCCAACTCAAGCTAAGTACAGGGAATAACGCTGGTACAGTAACGACAACAATATATGAACTAATTATTAAGGTTTTAGAAAGGGAATAAGTATTTACAAGCAGATTTCTAGCTCAAACATTCCAACATTCTAATATTCAAAATTATTGAGATAATAGTTAATAAATATTTATTAATCTAACACATTTAGTTTTCTATTATTAGGTTAAAATTCAGTAAAAAATTTAGGATAGTAAAGCATGTAAAAATTAGTATTTTAGCCAAAAATGAGCATAAAAATGTAATGATACATTATGTACTAATTTTTTTCTTAAACAAAAAAAATTCTTAGATTCGAAGTGCAATATAGTGATTACAATATTACGAAAACAGTGAACTTTAAATGCTCAAAAACTCCATATTAAATATCTTATTGTTACAGTAATTTTTAATATGAAATCGAAGTAAATTAATGCAAATTTTAAGAGTACTAAACGAATTTATTTAATGCATTTTAATATACACATAGTGATTTCAATTATTTGTGTAATATTATGAGTTTTATAGGCTTTATCTAAATTATAGAACGAGTATCCATTTGAAAAGTATCATATTCAGGGAAAATTTTGAAAAACTTGGATTTAAATGCACTGAAAAAAGTTTTCGGAAAATTAAAATTAAAATAATTACTATTAATATAAGAAAGGAAAGAAATTATCCGTTTCGATACAATAAAGTTTATTGCCAATCTACATATTTAATCCCATATCCTTTATAAGAATCATATAGGACACTGGCAGTAGAAGTATTTATTACATTTCTGCTGGGAGCAAATGTACAATTTTAAAATTCCATAGTTTTTAGGTACATATAATATACAAGTAAGATATAGAACTTAATATGTTGAAAATAAATGAGAAATTGATAAGGAAATATGCATAATGTAGCTAGAAGTAACACTTTCAATATGAAGATAAGTAAAGTTAGAAATATTACAAATATTGCAAAATTACTAGGAAGAATACTACAAATATACACTAAACTGAAAAATACTAGTAGAAATATTACAAATCTAATAAAATTTCAAAAAAGAATATTCAGCAAACAATTACAGTAAAGTTTACCAATTCAGAGTGAATTTCTAAACTTTTACTATAGTTGTGTGTTGATTAATCTTATTTGCAATCTTGTAATATTTGTGATTGAACAGCTAAATTTTGAAATTAATTTATATTGATGTTTTTTCCTACTTTCCACAAATTATCATATAAAATGAAATAAAAACATTATGAAAGTATATTCTACAGCGCTTTTATTTTATCATATTGGTTAATGAATGATGGCGTGTAATTGATTACGAGATTGTGAAAAATATTGTTTCCTATAAAATAAATTTGCGTGGAGAAAAAATTTGCGCTTGCTTTGGTGGTTATGAAATGAGAGTAGAAGATACCGAGTGTAAATATTGTAGTATGTATGTATTGTGTAAATTGTTAATTGAAATATAATTATCTTCGCTTAATTTATAAATTGTGTTGAAGCTATTAGTTACAGGGCGATTAAAAATCTTTACCTACGATTTAAGACAGGAAAAAAATTACGGGGCATATTTGAAATTGGAATTTGAATCTCCAATTACGTAAAAATGAAAAGTTATTTAGTCTTAAGAATAACTAATTGAAGTAAAATCTAAAAAGTTATAGATTGCTCAGCACTTTGCTTTTTTTTACCAAAATTTCATAGATTGAATTCCCACCTCAATTTTCGATAACTTTAACTGTTTGAAATCTTTAAAGTATGCACACAGTTCAGTTTTACTAGCTCTTGTTCAAAGATGGGCAAACTACGGCCCGCTGGAAGGTTTTATGTGGCCCGCGGATAGAATTTTAATTTCTTGGTTCGACGGAAATAAAAAGAAAATCTGATTTATATCTTATACATCCATCTCCTTTTCTACTTTATTTAAATTTTCCACTTTATTTATTTCTTTTTCAAAGGATTGATGATCTTTTTGCTATCTCTATTTTTATCTTACAAAACACAAATCGACGAAAATATCAAGTACAGACAGCTGTAATCATTTAAGTGTTAAAAGAGAAAGTTCATTATTAATTATATATATATTAATATCTCACGCACAGAGTAAATCAGTGCTAGGTTTGCTTTTCATCTTACATATGAGAAAAAGTGTTTTCAACCATGAACCTTAGAAAGAATCATTTCAGAAGTAGACTGATAGATAAGCATTTAGCTTCATTCCTTAGAATCAGTACACTTCACTTCGAACCTCAATGTAAGGCCTTTTTACAAGAGAAATCGAGAGAATTTTTAAAATTTTAGAAAAATTCATCTTGCTTCGCTAACATGTTCCCCCCTCCCAATTTTTGACCCGCGACCGAAAAAGTTTGCCCATCCCTGCTCTTGTTGATCAAAAAGACAGCAGTAATTAATCAATATTTAAAAATTGTTCAACTTTAAGGAACTTTCGCTTCTAATTATCAATATAAATCACGTTATGACTATATTGCAATGTAAATTTAATAATATGATATATCCTTCTTGCATTTCCGATGAAACGTATCACAAAATTTCAAAAAATACGCCTTAAATTTTACTGAAAATGTATTTAAAGAGAAATTTACTGAATTAAATTACATACAAAATTTCTACGTAGTAGTTAAAAATAATTGGATAAATGAAGTTTGATAATAAAGACAACATCATTTTTATGGATATAATATATACAGCCATCTTTTCTGAGCAAGAAAATTACAGTATGAACATTTGTTTGCTGTTCGATGAAGATCTTAACATTTTGCAGCATAGATTCAGTTGTTGTTTTCCTTTCACTTCCTTCTAATCCACTCTACTCTGATACATAAATCTAAGCGCATTTGCAGTAATATCAATTCCATTTACTATTCTGTAAAATCACGGTCAACTGCTTTTAAAATAAAATTTATTTATTCAGAAGCACTTTGATATAAGTAGTTAATTTCTTTGTTAATTGGTCAATGATAATTTCCTTTTGCCTGAGACTCAATTTTCTTAGGAAAATTATTTCATTGGAACATGACCCTTCCATATCTTCATGAAAAAAAAATTATCACTAAATTACAATGTTAGTAATTGAGAAAATGATTAAACAATTTTTCTTGTGTTCATTTTCGTAATGTTTTTTTATTTTATTGATAGAGAGAAAAAATTTCATTTATTAATATCAGGACTTACATTATTAATTATGATTACTTTTAAAAAAAAGTATGATAATTTTTTGTGATTAATTTTATACGTTTTTAATGTTATGCGCTTAATTTATGAAGGATGCACTTGTTACAGATTTTAAAAATTATTTATTTATTTGCACAATTTTTAGAAAATTGCTTATGACAAAAATTAAGTTGTGTTCCTTTGAATGATTTATGCTTATGTCATTATAAGGCTAAGTAAATACTCTTTATATCTGAATAACAACGAATGAAACGCAATAATAATTTGATTTAAAAAAAATAAAAATGTTTTATGTTTTCTTGGATATGAATGCTCTTTTCTCTATCTAGCATACTTAGTGTAAAAGTCAAATCTTATTTCTACTTTGATATTAAGAAAAATCTTAATTCATAATAAATTTGAATTTTACGTCTTGAAATTTTAAATTTAAAATCGTAAATAAGAAGTGTAAACTTAAAATTTGTTTCTTTATATCTTTCTGGTACAAATGTACACAAATATATTGATATGTTATTTATTCCCATTCTAATTTTAAGTTTTTCTCATTTATGTGATTCTTTCATTCTATTCATGATTCGAATTACTGTGTGGATCTGGTAACATGTATATAAATACCTTCATTCACTGTTCTCATTCTTCACACATAAAATTTAACTTTAACATGAATATAAAATTAATGACATAACTACGTTCGAAAATGTTGAATCTGTACAATTAGGCATCCCCAACTATTAAAAAAAATACTGTGTATTTAATATATATTTTAAAATGTGTAAGAAAGGCCATGCGATATAAGTTTAAAATTTTAATACTTGTTAGCAAATAATCAATAGAACCAAGACGAAAAATTATTCCCAATTTAATTTTGAGCTATCAGTTTTATTTTAAAAAAATAATTTAAGATTTTATGACATACATGTTGTCTTCCAACATCTAGCAATGGTTAAAGAATTAGTTGCAATATATTTATTTATTTATCTATTAATTACTTGATTTTCCTTTTATTAGGAAAAGAGACGCAGTTGAGTTAGAAAATTGCTACCATCATTTTATCCGTAATTACTTCGATCATCATTATCATATTTATAATATTTATCCTAAAAATTGCACTAAAATAAATGTAAGTATAGCAGGTTTTATTTAATACTTTTGCTTATCATGATTTTATATGATATAAAAATGCAACAAACTATTATTTTGCTTTGATATTTTCATAAATTACAATTAAAACAAGTTTTGATCAGAATTAAGAAAGGCGGTTTGTACTTGGTTTACAGAGCATCGATAACATCCAACTCTGTCTTAAAACCTCAATGCTTACAAGAAGAAGAATCTATAGCAAAAATTTTGCATTAGAAATGCATCGAGATTCTCCGTTAATATCATAATATATAAAATTATTTTTATATAAATATATGATTTTACATTGTCAGTTGCAAGTACAATGAGTGATAACAATATAAACTTTAATGGCAGAAACGGTTAAGTCTTTCAAAATGCATTTAAAATATAAGACCTTAAAAAAGCAATGTTATTTTTAAAAATTAATAAAATAAAATAAAATAAACCAAATTTTTTACTTTACAAAAAAAATAAAAAAAGGATTTTAAAAGTTAAAATAGAGCAAAAAGGTGTCTAAAATGGAATGTATAAAATAAAATTTTAATAACCCAGTTTTATTACGGATGACAGATACTGACTGAATTTTGATTTTTTTTTATCAAAGATTAAAGTTTTTATTTGCATAATTCAATCTTTTACAGAGATACTCTTATCTGCAACAATTCCATTTTTTTAAAAAAAATCATCTATATTTTTAGTAGTTAAATAATTTATTGACTAACTTTCTCCAGTAGGGCTTACATAAATTTCAAAAAATTCCACACAAGTGAATAAAATTTTGAGATTCACTGTAATTTTTATGTGACATAATTTTTTTATGAAATATAATACATCTGACTTAAGAAATCGTATTTGGTATCATTAAAAGCTCTTGGCTTAAAATTATTTTTCAAATTCAGAATATGCGAGAAAATTTTCATTAAATAAATATAATTTGCTGTTTTTGTTTTAATGAAAAGACTTAACAATACTAAATACACACTACTGCGCATTCATATTAGCAGAAATTGTCGCCTATTTCAGGATGATGATAGAGAAATGGATACTTGTAAAATGTATCTGCATTACAAGTACATATTTCTATTACTAGTGTCTACTCATTTATAATGTTTAGCTTTGAGTTATTTCTCACTGCAAAATGACTAAAATTGCTCATGAATTTCAATTTTGCACAAATATATAGTAGACAAATTATTTGACTGAGCTTACTCATTTGTGAATTAAAATATATTTATAAAAATATGAGAATACCAATAAAATTTTCATTATCAATATGTTTATTGTAATAATTTATTTAAGGTATAAATTTAACTTAACGATTCAAAGTCAATATAACACTTTCATTAGAAATCGTAAGAATGGAAATTGTTTCTAGTAGTTTTGTTATTTCTGCAAACTTAAAGGAACAAAAATAAAAAAATATTTTAAACTTATCATTAATTGCTCAAATTGCTTTATTTGTATCTTGTAAATGAAAATCTTTGTACTCAACAAGTAAACTTTTAAATTGTTTACTTGTTGAGTACAATGATGTTTATGTAAAATAAACATGTTATGACATTAAAAATTATTAATTAATTTTTACAGTGCTACATAATTTCTTCGTTTCATTGATTGCAAATAATGACTTTAAATGCTTTCAGAAATTACATAAGAGTTTGAAATTCTTTATGCAATATTTTCACTAGTGTTTTTATAAAATTATCTTTTTCATTTCAGAAATTTAGGGAAGGAATTCTTGAAAATAATACAGATAAATCAATCGCCTTAAAGGAAAAATTTGAACCAAATATCTAATAACAATAAAATATTATTTAACAAAAAATTCTTATGGTTCAATTGAAAAATGTGATGGTTGTTGGAAGTCATAATATTAAAAATGATATATTAATATATATATATATTTTTAACTACTCTCTTTTCTTATTCTCAGTTAATAGTAGGAAACTTTTAAGAATACAGAATAGAGAAGATACAATTTTTCATGAATATAAAATTCATCTATTTCATATACACTCATTTCCAAAAGTTAAGCATGAAGATGTAAAATGATTAAAAATCAACATTGAAATATGATTCATGTTTGTATTTTAATAATATTGTTTAATAAACTTTATTTAACAAACATGAAAAGATGCTAAAATTTGGTTTTATATATTTTCCTTGAATTAATTTATTCCTGATTGTTGTGATCTTAGATAAAATTCTACAGTTCAACACCTTATAAATTCTAAAATCAGCTACAATGTCTAATCGTAAACTATTTAATGATATAAGGCGTTTCTGCAGAAACTAAATCAATTAATAGAAAAATGTCTTTTTTCTAAATATGTATTTATGATGTTGTTTTTATGTAATTAATTAAATAAAGTACTATTAAAGAGCATTTAATAAGTGTAAATATTAGATTGTAATCAATATTACTTTAATATTATACTATAAATATAATTAAAGTGATTATAAGTATAATTAAATAAAAAATTATTATGTGATTATTTTAAGATTTACTATTCAAAAAATCAAATTACTATTCGTTAAATCAAAAATTATTATTCTGTAAATTGAAATGAAATCACTTTTAGAGAAATGATATTTGAAAATATATCAGTTGGTTAAATCTCAGATTTATGCATATTCTATGTAATTATCTTTTGTTTCTCATTTACAAAACTCAAAATTTGGTTCTGAAAGGTGCTATTTTTGATATTTTATTTTGAGTTATTAAAATATTTTTAAGAATGCTATTTTATTTCTCTGGAACATTTTTTAAAATAATCACTAATAAAAAAAATAAAGAATTTCATGAACTCCTTTAACTTAAAAAATTTTTGTTTTCAATGAGAGAATACGCATTTCCTTGTAAATACATAAAATTAACTTTGCCAGTTTAACTATTAATCTATAACTAGCTACAAATACTTTCTTCCAAAAATCATGAAATGGAATTGTATCCCCCAGACTTAACACTGAAATTGTCGGATTGACACTCTGCCTGATTATCATCTTTTTTTAAAAAACTATATCTCAAGTTGCGAACGGCAACAGTTTTTTTCTAATGTTAAATTTTTTATGCAGTAAGAAATGTTTTTTTATTTACTTTTTATTATTGGGGTTAATTTTAATAGGTATTATTTACGCCATTCTGCACAGTATTTTGGGATTTAAGGCAAAGAGTGTGAGTTTTAAAACGATAAACAGTTATGTGCTACTTAAAGAGTTTTCTCATTGAACTATTCATTACAACAACACAAGAATTATTATATTTTCTGATTTTCAAGAATAAACGAGACAAAAATCACGGTTTCACAATTATTTTTAGCGATTGGAATCGTTTTCATAATAATTTGAAAAATAATAAGCCATACAAATAAAATATGTGCTTCCTTTTCTTATACTTAATTTTTATACTCCCTTTTGAGATCTGTGTTTCACATTACTGGGGTTAATTTTAATAGGCATTATTTACGCCATTCTGCACTGTTAATAATATTTGTTACAATCTATATATTTGCAATATATAGATTGTAACAAATATTATTAACAGTTCGCATTAGTATTTTTGAATTTATAAAAGAAATTTTTTTTTCATTCGCAAATGAATAAAAAATGTCAAAACAGATTCGATAATATTAATATTTGTTATCTGTGGATTATAAATATTTATACTAAATTCTGGTTTTAGTTAGTTTTAATAATGTGAAAGTGATTCGTGTTAGTTTACTATAGAAAATTAAATATAAAAATTAATCGTGCATTCAAAGAAAAATATTTTTACTTAAAATAAGTTATTTTTCTATGTTTATATTTGAGTTATATTATTATCATAATAAATATGAGACGCATTTTTATTCCCAGTATTTTATAACATACACGATTTAATATCAATAATGTAATTCATTAATTATATGCTGTTCATCGCTTCATTTGTATTAGCCAATTTATGATTAATAAACGTGTGTGTATGATTTTCAAACATACATTTGATAGGTTTCTTTTTCTAACTGTATTGAGTTATAAAAATATAGAATTCATAATACATGAAGCAGTAATAATGTGTTGATCCTATCTTTATTAGGGTAAGCCACAGAATTATTTATCCTTTTCAATAAGAATAAACGGAAAATTAATTGCATTTAAAAATAGTATATTGCTTATAGATTACATTTTGGCTTTATAAGTCATTATCTCCAACTGATAAATATTTTAAAATACATACCACACTCACCTCAGTCAAACCCAAAGAAACCATTTGAGACTACTCACAACAAGCTTTTCACCGAATACAAAAGATTTCCTTTGGAACCATGTCATGTTATTTAAAATATACATACATAAAAAAAGTTCAAAATGTATTTTTGGGCAATGAAATAGATGGATTTTTCTAGTAAAGATGCCATAAAATTGTTTCAAAAGACTTATAGAATTATTTCTATAAATAAATGCTGATACGCTTTTGACTTTATCTAGTTACTAAATTTCATATTTTGTCTCGAATTATGAAATTCACTGACAGCTTTTTAATATAGTGTAAATAATACGTATTTGAGCATAAATGTTCAAAGTAGTATGCGAAATGTTACAGATATATTTAAAACATTTAAAAATTCTAATTCTTGCTCTCCAAAGAAAATTAGTTAAATATCTATGAAAATATGAATGTTAACGATATTTTTCATTTCTTAACAGATTCGGCAAAAATAATAATT
The DNA here is from genome assembly GCA_030067965.1 of Latrodectus elegans. Lineage (NCBI taxonomy): Eukaryota > Metazoa > Arthropoda > Arachnida > Araneae > Theridiidae > Latrodectus > Latrodectus elegans. The sequence continues at coordinate 88,156,260 of CM057817.1, read as the reverse complement.
TTTCACACGCACACAAAAAACAGGATATTATTACAGTTGGTTTACTGAACTAATATAACAACTAAATTGAAATAATTTGCTCTATAACTAACATAAAATATAGTTAAATGTGAATCTATATGTAACTGCACACAAGTTAAAGTAAGATATATATCTAAGATAGAATGGAAATCGCAATTATAATTAAAAATAATGAAATTAAATTTTAAGCAATTTTAATGTTTTTAGGATATTTTAAAAGAGAAAGTTAAATAATTGCACATAAGTCATCGTTGTCTTATAAAATTATTCTCTACCAGGAAAGCAGTAGATGAGTAAAAACAATTAAATGTTGCCGTTTTGCTTACAAATATTGCAATTATTAATTTAGAATTCCATTAATGAAATTTTTAAAAATTTAAATCGTGCTTGCCGATTTAAACTAACTATAAAATGGATGTTTGTCTAATCTTTTTTCATTTTGCTATTTCTTCTATTCTATTGACAACACGTTAAAGGTTTTAATCAATAGAAAAAACGGCTTCTTAAACCAATGGTTTAGTCATTATATAAGATATCATTTTAACAAAATGAACTTCGACAATACTCTCAGACATTCGATGGTGAACATCAACTTGTTTGCTGCGTCAATGACGTTGGATTTATAGCGCCTTCTCAATACGATGTGACGCAGATAAAACGTTATCTGACGCCATAAATTCAATAAGAATTTTAATAAAGTAGCGTAGTCAATATCTCATCTGAGATGAAAGAAATAGCCACTGGAACTAGTAGGATATTGACGAACTCCCATTGATGAACTTTGTGACTTTCTTTCGTCGCCAAGCAATTCTAACGCTGTTGCTACTTAAACAAGCGTATATATTACACAGAAACGGCGTAAAACATGAGAAAAATTCAAATTTGGCAATAACAACAAAAAAATCCAAAAAAAAACAGCAAAAATTCAAATTGTTAACAACAAAAGGAAAACTGGAAACACTGTAGTTAAAACAAACGTCGGCAGATTTGGCGAGAAATCTGTTGGGTATTTGTGGTTGGGTATAAGTATATCATATTTATACCCAACCATTTTATGTTATACATATATAATATAAACTTAACAATAGCTTTTAGCAGCTATACCACATACTATGGAAATGTGTCTAAATAATAATACACAACAATTAAGAAGTCAAAGATAAATATGATCATAAGCGGTATTGGATATTATTCTAATATGTTTTAATTAATTACTTTCTCTTTACTTAGGTTAATCTTTTCCAACAAAAATTAATGATATTGTGGGAAGATAAATTAAAAATAGAAATTTTTTGTTCTTGTATATATTTTTGTGTGTGTGTGTGTGTATGGTAATAATCACGCTTATATTGTACTTCACTGAATACTTGCATATATTCTGCGCAATATCTTATTTCTTTTTCTTTTAATTTTAGATTTTGTCAATGTGAACATATTTCTCGTATGAACAAAAAATAGAAACATTGGACACACAGTTTATCATTAATAGTAATACATACATATTTCTTGATTGAATTAAGAAAAGCATTTATTAGTTGTACAACCAAAATTCGAATTATAAATTGCTCTTTATCAAGTAATGTTGTTTCCTCTGCTGTAGTTAAAATGTTTCAACAGATTTATGATTCAAATTATTTTACTCAGAAATATTATTCTTTTATTTTCAAATAGAAATAATGATTGTTCTACTGCATCTTGAAATATCAATGTTAATTTTATTGAAATATTAATGTTAATTTTGTTTGTTGTTAATTTTAACACTGGACAACTATCATTAATAGTAATAGTTCTTGATTGAATTAAGAAAAGCATTTATTAGTTGTACAACTAAAATTAGAGTTAATTATAAATTGCTCTTTATCAAGAAATGTAGTTTCCGCTGTTGTAGTTAAAATGTTTCAATAGATTTATGATTCAAAATATTTTACGTAGAAATAGTGTTCTTTTATTTTGAAATCCAAACATTGATCACTCTATTGCATCTTGAAATATCAATGCTAATTTCGTGATTTCCTTGGTAGTAAAATATTTTATCAGAATTGTGTTGTTTGTAAGAATAATTGCAAATTTAGGAATTTTCTTGAAAAGAAGTCAATTGGTATAGAAATACATAATTCGACATTTTTAATGCTTCAAACAAATGCAACTATACATTTTGTATATCGCCAAGAAAAAATCTTTAACAGCCTAACTCTTATTGTTTAGCGTTACATGACTCAGGTTATAATTTTCCTTTCATGTATAATCCTATAATACATTGCTCTGACATAATCATATAAAAAACAAGTCGTGTGTGTTGATATTTCAATTCCAACAATAAAGTGATCGATGTAATAGGTTTGCATCCGCTACTAATGCTGATTAGTTTTTGTTTCTTTTGAATCAATTGAAATATAAACACTTACTTTGCAGACACAATTATTTTAATAAACATACGAGTTCTCATAAATGATTCAAAATATTTGCTAGTCCACCCCCAAATATTTCCATTCATGTAATACACAAACATTTGTTGACAATTATTTTAAAAATGAGTAAATTTTCATTTTTCTGAAATGAATGAAAGAAATCTAAATGTTTATTCTGGCATTAGTGTTATAATAAAATTCATAATCTTTATATTTGTTTTGATTATTTATATTAATTTGATTATTTTGCCAACATTTTATTTGCAATTTAACTATTCTATAGTGTATTTTTTCCCGTTATTTAGTGTGAAACGAACACTTTCTAATTTTATGCTACGTGATATTACTTCTTTGATAATAATTCCATTATAATAATATATAATAATAGCATCTCTTTTTGAGCAATAATTTCTTACCTTAAAGGAAGAACTATTTTGAAAATTTTTACTTTCTAATGCTAATTGATATTTATTTTCTTCTGTTTTAAATATATAATATTAAATATAAATAAAATAATTTTTCAAAATATAATTTAAAAATTGAAACCCAGAACAAAAGTAGCCAGCAGTTATTAAATGGTTGCAATTTTAAAAGAGAAAATGGATAATTGATGCATTATATATATATAATATGTATGTATGTATATACATATGTACCGCATTCCAGAAGATTGCAATGATGAACGTTAGTTAAATGATTGGCGTTATTTTATTTAGCGATTATTGATCATAGCTTTAAATTTGAAATAGGTATTTTCAGTGGTTAGGACACACTTTTACCTTTAGGTTCAGAGGGCTAATCATGTCTTCAATTTATAAATATAGAACTTTATAAGTGCGAAAAAAAATTAAATTTATAAATTCACAATGTAGATACTCGCATGAACGCATGCATTTTAATTTGTCTTAAATTTTTTTTCATTTTTAATAATTCTAAATTTGTTTAATGTTAATTTCTTTCGGGGTTATAACATATGGTTAAAATTTGGAAACAAAAAAAAGGAATTAAAAATTTTTTTGCAAATAAAATGTAATCATCTTACGAAAAAGCATACCTTGTTATTTTGTATCAGTGTTCTTTAATGTTTGTGTGTTTGAGAACAATTTATCCTTAGCCTTATATTCAACTTTGCCAAGTGCTTAGTAATAAAAAAATATCTTTTTCTGATGACTAACACTTAGCAAAGAAAATTGTTGGGAAATAAAATTATTGTACGGAAAGTAATTTCGTTTTTCCTACATGGATCAGCTTTTTGCTAGTAAAAACCAACCACTCTATGACTGTGGAATCGTACTATTACCAGAAAGATGGTAAAAGATATTGGACTAGAATAGACAATGCGCAATGCAATACAATATTTATTTGCTGCACATTTTCATGAAAAACTAAATGACTTTCCGAACAACCCAATAGAATCCAGGTAATACTAAGTTAAATTTAAAAATTGAAGTTTTGTGTGTGTATTATAAATCGAAGCACCTCAAAAATGTTTTTCTGTATATTAAATTTTAAGAATATTCTTACGTATTACAATGAAAAATCTTTCCTACAAAACTGCCAAAATAATATTTTAATCACCACTGGGAGGATCTATGAAAACAAGGAAATATTTCTAAACTTGCCTAAAAATAATATCCTTGTTTGCTTAAGAGCAATATTTCCCTTAAATAAGAGTAATAAACATACAGAAAGAGGGGCATATTCCCATGGGTTGTACAAATCAACTCTAAGGAAGCAATTATATATTGAACATAGATTTTTAAATTATGCTTTTTATTTACAATTTGTGAAGAATATTCTTATTTATTAGATTGGAAAATATTTCCAAATGAACTTTCAAGTGAATGTCTTAATTTTCACTGGGAATATTCTCTGAATGCAATGAGATTCCTTAATACTGAAATTTCATAAAGTAATTTTTTACGATTAAAATAACTATTATTTTTAATAACGTGTGCAGATAGAACAGGTATAGTTAACTCCAAGGAGACATTGATAGATAAGATATAATTATATATATATATATATATATTCAATTTCTAGAATATTATTTCAATTTTAAAAATATTATTCCATATTATTTTAAAATATCTTCCATAATATTTTCCCAAGAAAATTGTTTTTGATGGATGGCAAGAATAAATTTTGAGTAAAAGTATTTTGCTAACTATTTACAAAACTAGAATGCCTGTCGTGCAAGTTTTTGATGGAATGATTGTGTTTAGTTGTCGCTTAGCGGTTACTTTTTACACACAATATTTAAATAGTCCTAGAGAGACCTACCATTCAATAAATATTCAAACCCCTTACAGACTCTGAAGCCCACGGTGGAAATCAAACCCACGAAGTTTTGAAGTTTTTGAACCCTATTTCTCCGACTTGGCTTCATTCTATAAGTATTTTCCAGTGGAAAATGTAAATTTTGGTTAAAAATTTATGATTAAAAATTTCCGTTACTATTTACTTAGCATTGTTAACAAATATGCTTTTCCTTATGGCTTCAGGTTTTAAATAAAAGATCTGTTAAAAACAGAATAGTAGTAGTTATATGACAAACAATTTTGGAGCTTGATGCTCGTAGGCTTATAGCTCACATTGAGTAGGATTGAGTTCTATCACAAAACTCGTCAAAAATTTAGAACACCATTTTGGAACATAAACAGACAACTTAAAAAAACAATTTCATTCATTAAATCGTCTAAACTAAAAGGAATTCTTATCTGCTCGTTATTCTTTCTGTTTTTCTTTTTTTCCACTCGCATTACTAGTTCTTTTTACTGTTGACGTTATAATGGTAAAAACAAAACATGTTTGTGCCATAATTGATAATAACGAAAAATCATCTCGATTTTTATAGAAAAATTAGAGTTTGTAATACAGAATGAAAAGTATATTCCGTAAATATTTTTTTTTATTTTCAACAATTATGCGCAGATGACAATTTTAAAAGCATGGAAAAGAACCATGCATCTTTATTTATGAAAATGGAAGAATTTCTACCGTATTAATATTCCACCATTTAAATAAATGAACTCTCTTTTAAACTGCTTATAATACGATATAAAACTAGTATAAACTATGTTTTGAATAAATTCTAACCGAATTCAAAATTTCAAAACAAAATTGCTTTTAAACTATCCAAAGATAAAGAATGATATGAGGTTCATTCCATTCCGTGTAGTCGTTTTTTTATTCAATTTCAAACAAAATTTCTGCTTGCAAACAGAATAATTATTTTTCTAAATAAACTTCTTATAGATTATATTTTTCTGTTACAAATTTTAATTTGTTTAATAGTTTAAAAATTTTTTTTTTGAATTTTAGTGTTCTAATATGACATTATTCTTCGGAATGAACCGTCTCCAGTTAGATCAAAGCGATTGAATAAAGAAAGACAAAATTTAATTCTTTAGAATGCACGCTTATTGGGGTAGATGCACAGACACGTTTAGGATTTCATCCCTTTCGATACGGGAATGTGTTACTATCTATGAAACGTTCTGTGTGAGAATATATGAAGTGAATATTGAAATAGCTTAAAAGCAGATCATTGTAGGTCCAGATAAAGATCATTGTCAGGTCTTCAGTGTGTGATGAAGATTTAAATTTAGCGCTTAAGGAATTTACAGTATGCTTAGTTTGTTCTTTGAAAATTTTTATTAGTGTTCCTTGGTAAGTAAAATTTGAGACTTTAGCTGGGCTTTAATTCCTTACTTAATAAATATATAAAGCTACTTTAAATTCATGATTATAGAAATTATGCAAAAGTGTATCTTAATTTCCTAGAATTAGCATAAATATTTACTTCAATAATTCATATATATTTTCTTTTAATTTTACTTTTTATTTTGATTTCTCAAATAATTAAAAGAAAACTTAAATGAAAACAATCAAGTAAAAAATAAATTAACCTTTAAATTTAATTTTATTTAAAAACCAATTCAGAATGGTTAATTCAGAAAAGTTAACTCAATTCAGAATGGATGTGAATTTACTAATAAAAAAACAAGTCTATTATTTTATAATTTGGCTTTTTTAGCATTAGAAAACTTTTATGAGAATTTCAAATAGTTTTGAAGGCGTATAATTACGTTGTTCATAATTCTTGCATTTTATTAAAGTAAAATTAGCTGAATGTTTTAATAAACCACATAAAATTATTTCAAATACAACCATCAACATTTTGTTAGTTTTGTAAGCTGAATATCAAAGGATATCGATGCTTTAGTAAAGTGTGTGTTGTTGAAATTTAAAGTTTTTTGCTATTAAATTATTTACATTTTTAAGCTCAGATTTGGAAATTGAACAGACATTATATTAATAGAACAGGATAAAAACAACTTTGCTTACTGCTTGTACTTCTTAATGAATAAAACACCGGCAGGTTTCTTCATGCATCATTATCTTCGATTTTTACAAAAATTAGATTCAGTAAGGAAACTTAATTTCCGGAAGCTCACAGAAAAATGAGAAATTCCTTGAAAATTTTATAGAAACTGCATCAGTTTGAATTCTAAAGGTTCTCTAAAGAGGCTTCCATAAAAAAAAAAAAAAAAAGTAAATACATTTTTGTAGGCTTAATATGCTACTTTTTGTAATTATCAAGCCAACAAAAGAAAATTTAATTACAAACTCTTGATAAAGAAAGTTTGTAAAGAAAATTATGTGGAAAATTTAATTACAAACTCTTGATAAAAAGCAAGAAATAAAGTATGAAGCTAAACAGAATTTCTACTTTAAGACAAACTGTTAATAGTTATGTTTCCATATTTAATTTAATTACATTCAAGAATAATCCCTTTAATACATAACATCTGCAAAAAGATCATACTCCTTATCATTCAGTGCCAATGGTCTGCAAACATTTATCATTGGCAATGCAAAATAAAAGCATATCTATATTTGTAAATGAATATACATTTTTGTACCTTCAAAATGGTATTTAAAGTTAAAAAATATATAAGTTAAAATCCACGGAAATCATTGTTTTAAAAACTTTTATTTATTTTATAATTTTACTGGGCAAGGCAACATCATTCTCTTGATATTAAAAAAAATAGATGTGTATTAATTAAAAAAATATTGGTTCATTTCGCTTAAGATAATTTTATTTAAAATAAAGTAGAATTTTCTTGTCCACATAAACGTCACAAACTTATTCGATTGAAAAACTATTGAAAAATTAATATTTTATACATTACATGTACTAAACAGACGAAACCTATTGTTAAATTTTGCAAATCGGGGATGTAAACTCTTTCAGGAATACTTTTCAATTATTGGATCTAATTCACATAAGTGAAAAAAATTTAGAAAACCCCCTTTTCTTGAAATGTGTTTGTATCATCTGTCTCCCGAGGTACATTTGGAGCTGGAATCGAACTCAGAGTCTTCCGTAACAAAGAACACATTATACTATTAAGTTATGGTGAGTTTCACGGATAGATATCAAAAAAGAGTGAAGCATAGATTTTTAATATTCCTTGCCTTCACAAGCAATTCAAATTCGCACAGGAATTCAAAATTTCTGACTAAAAAAATGCCAAGAAATTTTTTGTAAAATGGGGCATAAATTCATCACAGGAGGACTTCTAAATAAAATTGTCTGATTAAGTATTTCTGAACAAGAATTAGAGTTAAATGAACTTGTCTTTTGATATTAATATTAAAAATTATTTGCTTTATAATAAATATGGGAATTTTAAAAAAAAATAAGGTAAAAGTACCTAATTAACTTTTTGAAATCAGAACAAGTCTTAGTGAAGTTTGTCGCTTATTAATTATTTTAGATAAGTAGAGTCTGTTTTAAAATAACTGACAAAAATATTTTTCGGGTTATTTAAAGAACACCGATTGAAGACGCTGGATTATAGTGAAAGATAAATTTGAAATTTAGCAAGTATGTTTTTTACGCAGTATATTTTCAAAATTCTTTTTTTGTGTGTGTGTAAAAGGTGAAGATATTATTTTATGAACTTTTTAAACACTCTAAAAATAAAAACATTTTCATAATCAATGAGGTTATTTGTGCACAATGACTAGTTTCAAATCGATTATGGAAGAGATGTCAATTTTCACATAATTAGAATTTTTAACTGCAAGGTCAACGTCAATCATTACCCTCCATATCCACATAACACAGCATATAGCTAAATTGAATAACGATAGCAATATAAATACAAAATTTTTAATACAATTGACTGATTATTCGCATTATGCCAGACAAAAATATAACTTCGAATTTGAATATAAATTTTTCTTATACAAGTTTGAGTTTTGAAGACATTTAACATATCGCTAAAATTGCATGACTTCTATAGTATGAAAATTGAATGAAAGTTATATTTATGAAAATTTGGTAGTTAAACAATATTCGTCTTGTTTTTTTAGCCACATGAAGTTTCGAAATGGATATTTCTAAAATCTTCCAATGAGTATTCTTTTCATGTAAAGTAAACTTTAAATGACTTATGTTCTAAAAACTAGGAAAAGGAATATTTGGTGATTGTGTCAAGGTATTATCAAGACAGTTTGCGAACCAGGTAATATACAAAGATCAGGAGTAATCCATGGAGAAAAGAATATACGTTAAGTTACTCCTTATGTTCCTTCCTCCATGACGTATCAAAGTTTGATCGAATAACTTAACGTAGATGTTATGTCTGCATCTGAGGAAGCACTGGAAAGAATATTCAGTGAGATCATACGAGATTAAAATTTATTTTATGAATAAAATGCGTAGACATTTTATTTCACGATTAGTAGGCATATGTGATCTTTGTGGAATTCCCATTGTTTGCAGAAATGGAAGCATGATGATTATTATTTTGAAAAATTAAATCCATACAGATTTACAAATTTTTAAACTTTTAATAACTGCTTGTAGGAATTCTGATGTCATTAATTAACATTTCATTTCCTATCGAATTCGAAAGTTAGTGAATACATTCGTTTCTTTCAGATCACGACAGTGTTATATTCAAGTTACCTTCTAGTAATATCTCTTTTACTAAAACACAAATGTGCACTACAATTTTATACAATCAAACACTTAAAAAGTAGTGCTTTTAAAAATTCAGTGCTTCAAAATAGAAGATGCTTCCATTAATATCGTAAGAGGTAGAAGACCATAGAGGATTCTTCTGCCATGGATTGTATACATGGAAAATTATCTGACTAAATAGATATTGTCTTTTAATGAAATCATGTCTATTTTCTTTTTTCTAAAATAACAGCATGTCGCTAAGTCCAATATTCACGCAAGCGACTCTGACCTGAACATATATATATAATCATGAATTTTTAAAAAATAATCAAGATTTATTTTAACCTACCCTTACAATAATTTCAAGCAATGGTTAATACCACGAGTCTCATCAGCGGTTTCTTTGATTTTTGCCGGGTCCTAGAATAAGTATGAATATTTTTCCACTTCAGTCCTTTTCCAGTGACCTAATTGGGGATCTTCCTCGTCTTCTGTTTCCCATAGATTTCTTTTTTTTATATATAAGTTTTTTTTTTTACCGAGTTGCATTGTCGGATCGGAACACATGCCCTAGACATCATAGTTTGCAACATTTGATGAATAGTAGGAATATTATTCGGTGTTCAATGAGCAGAGCACATTTTTAATCAATTAATAATGTGGGAAATAATTAAAATATGTTTTTAATGGATTAAATTTTCAATAACATGACACACGCACATTGTTTAGTTCCCAAGCCTCCTTGATCCCGAGCCAACAGCCGAAAGGTTAGCGCTCTTGCCTTCGGTTCAACAGTTCGTGGGTCCGAATCCCACCTTCGGTATAGATGTTTGTAGTTGTTCGGAATCCATTTTAAGCCGTTGGTCCCGGTCTAATTAGCCCTCGTGTGCAAAAACTGACGGTTGAGCGACAAACAAACCAAACCAAACTTTGGTCCCGAGATTTACTCAACCTACAGATTGGATGAAAGGCTGACTCCACCTATCATAACCCGGCGATCGAATCTGCACTGGGAACCGGAATAGAATATGCACACTTTACTTACCAAAATACAGGGTTTTTGACAGGAGAAAAGATGAATGCATGACATTGCATCTTTGGCATTCTCTCAATTTTTCCCCTTTACATTGTTCCTTTCAAAATCAAAACAATCTTGAATCATTTATATAAAAACAACCGTGACAGAATGCAAGCAAAAAGAAATACAACTTTCTTTCATAATTCCAGGTAATTGGTTTGCTCGTCATTCTTCAGTGATTTTTCTCCCACACTGACTAATAAAATCGATATCTACAATTTATAGTTAAATTAGAGTCCCCACGAACATCCACCCCACGCTGTAAAAAAATATACGAACTGTTAAACTAAATGCCAGAGTGTCTCTTAAGAGAGCTGCTTCTGAATGGTTAATTCGGCTACCAGCTCGGCAGTTAAGGTATATTTTAGCATTCTTTCACCGAATATTTATCATTTAAATTTAGGGACTAAATTTTTTTTTCTAAATGATTTTGTGAATTTATCATATTGCGTTAATTGTTAATCATTTGTTAAACAATTAAAGCTAATTCCGAAAATAATTTTCATGTATAACTTATTTCCTTGATTTGAGATACCTTTTTATATACACATAGAATGACAAATAAAATGGAACACGCACAAATATTAACAAACAGAGAAAAATGGCGGATTGTTCTAAATTGCGAAATACGTAAATTTTAAACTCTGATTATTTTGTCATTATTTAATGTTTTAATTCTTTTTCTCCTTAATAGTGTTGAAATTATCATCTGACTTTGGTTTAGTGTTTGATTGAATAAGACTGAGTATTTTTGTTCTTTTATTTTTACCGTTTAAAGTGTTAATTTATTATTTTTTGTTTTTTTATTATGGATTCAAAATGACTGAAATGATTTATGCGGATTGCAATTTGCGCATTTCAAAAATAAAAACTCTAAGATTGACTTTCGAAAATTTTATTCCACAACTAATCCAGTTAGTAAAATGAAGAACTTAGTAATACCATTTTCCGCAACTATCTCTCATTGATGCTACTGCATCATGGTTTGATGAACATGAGAATGAAGTGGAACTTCTACTTCGCCAGCACAGTTCCCAGACCTCAATATAATCAAACCATTGTGTGGTCTGTTTTAGACCTTTAAATACCGAACTAATATACCTTCAACAGCTTCTCTCACGGAACTTTCACAATATCTCAATGAAGAATGGTACAATACGACTCTAAGCACTATTCTGAATTTGTACGACTAATTCCCAGGCGAATCCAAGCTGTATTACGCGAAAGGCAGTCATACGCTGTTTAATAAAGGATTCCTTCAAAATCTAGTGTGTTTCCAGCATTTTAATAACCACCTGTATAAGCCTATGAGCATTAAGCTTCACAACAGTAATTTTTTGTCGTAACCTAACTTGTTAATATCGTTTAAGTAAATGGTAAACAAGAATTTTAAGATTAACATAGCGCAAGTTTGATACTCGACAGTGTCAAAGTTTATAATCCTTTGAACTTAAACTATTCTATCGAAAAGGTAAAAAGTTCGGTTTCAATGCAGCATAGAGCTTTTGTATTTGATAGTTACAAGGCTATGAAGTTTCTTAGAAAGTAATCTCATGTTTAAGTGGTATAGTTAATAAGAATTCATTCAACTCAGGAGTCAACCTCGTCGCTTTATTTTGTAAATGAATGGACAGACTAAGCCGGTGAAAATGTGCGAACTAAATAATCAAAAGATATTTTATAAATGTTTAAACAATCTTAAGATTCAAAGTTTTCCTTTAACGTGGCATAAAGTAGAGCATGCTACTTTATACCCATATATGCACTGTTGACTGTCCTTAAAAAATTGGTTTTACACAACGGATAAAAAACCACGAACATAAACCTAATCTACAATTATAAAGTCGATTACAATGGGAATTTCAATTTCTTTCATACTTAAACATAGAATTGTGCCATTTTATCCCTCACATAAAACAAAATTGCTGAAAATCTAGATCTGTTCAATTGTTCTCATTTAAGCATGCATTTTAATTCTTCAAATTTGTGAATCACAACATCTATCAATATGCAAAATTAAATAAAAATGTTCTTAAAAAAAAAGCTTGTTATTTCAAAGTATATTTAGACATTTCTTTAGAAATAATTATTTAACATACACTTGTACACATCACGAGAAAATATTTCGCGTTACACTTTGAACAAAACTATAACGTAATAAATAACCAGTTTATTTTTATATATATGAAAGTAGTAAAGTAATTCAACAAATTAATTTAAATTGGATTTATGTAAGGAAAACGCCTACCGAATTTTGCGATTAGTAAATCTCAACCTCCTTTTTTTAAAGAACTAACTGTCAGCTGGTAATTATGAAATTCTGACTATTAGTACGTATCACATGAACAGCATTTAATCAAGTTATCCTTAGATTGTTATAAAAATATTTCTACTGAGTTTACTTTTTAAAGTTACTGCGATCTATTAATACATTTCAGTAAATTATTTTTAAAATTAACTACTTCATTGAGTAAGCAATAGGGGCAGTTGAATGGTTTGTTTTCGACATTCAGTTCAACACTCGGCGTCCAGGATACAGATTTGTAACCTATGTTGACTGCAAATCCTGGATCCCATTTTCTAGTGTGTGCTAAAATTATTTTACCGAAACACATTATCTTAATTTTCTTTAAATCAGAATTTACTTCCCAGATTATTATAGTTTGAAACTATTTGTCAGTAAACATTGAGAAGTAGTTTTTTTTTTTTTAATTTGGCTTGTCACCATACTGTAATTTTGTGTTAACAAGGATTAATTTTAATACTGAAAGCTTTTGTGCCACAGGTTTAAAACTGAGTATCTGTAAATATTTAATCCTCTGATTTTCAGTTTTTTAAACCTTAAAAGTGTGCATATGTATACACGCATTGAATAAATGTTCTGAACAAGGGAAATAAAATATATTAATATACTTATGTGCGTAACGGCATTCTCTTTCAGAAGAAAGCTGTGTTCAATGCGGCGGAGGGATCACTTAAAATATGTACAATCGTGAGTAATTTATAAATTCATGCGAAATTATCAATAAAATATAAACACATGGCAATAAATTAAGATTCTAGATGTTTAATTTTCGATTTTGATGAACAGTTAAAAAATGGCAGCTAACGACGATTTAGATAATTCAATAAAGTCTGGTTTGTTTATCGCTTTTGCGCTATTTTTTGAACTCGGGAAATAATCAGAGGGACCTACAATTCAAAGTGGATTTTAAACCATGACAAACATTCATGGCCCAAGATAGGATTCGAACCCACGAACTGAAGACACAAGAACACTAACTAACCACTCGGCTCAGTAAAATTCGATTAATATTTCATACATAATCGAAACTTTATTAAGTTTTTGGCTCGTAAATAACTCATTTTAAATTATGCTAATCTTAACAGTTGAATTATTTTTAAAATCAAAATTTCAAGCTAATAAATTATAATGCTAAATTTATAAATACATTTAAAAATGAGTCATTAAAAGTAGAGGAATGAGTTGCTTATTTGTTTACTGCTAAGTTTTTCGTTGATTATCTATGAGCCACAACACTTTGATGGACCGCTATATTTTAAAAATGTACATAGTGAAACTTCTAATGTTTTTACAAGAATAATTGCCTAAGTTAAATACGTGTAAAGTGCATCTTATGGGTTAAAAAGATATCTTACCTCTAAATATATCAAACACAGGACAAAAATTTTACTATATAAAACTATTATTAGACCCATTTTAACTTATGCTTCAGAGACTTGGGCCATGACACAGAAACATGAATGCCGTTTGGCTATTTTTGAAAGGAAAATTTTGAGAAGCATCTATGGTGGACTGGAGACAGATGGGGTATGGCGTAGAAGGTATAACCATGAATTATACAAAAGTTTTAAGGACATTGATGTTGTCAAATACATTAAAATACAAAGGATGAGATGGACTGGCCATGATTATTCGTATGCCAACTGAACGCACCCCTGAAAAAAATCTTTCTTGCAAGGTCAATGGGAAAGCGTTCCAGAGGTAGGCCCAAAATCAGATGGATTGATTGTCTTGATAGGGACTTTAACACTATTGGAACATCTAATTGGAAAAGTACTGCTGAGTACAGGCCAGGATGGAATAAGCTCATTGAGAAGGCCAGGACCCACACAGGGTTGTAGTGCCATTGTTGATTTATTGATTGAAATACGTGTAAAAGAAAACTTATTTTTACAGTTAAATACCATATTTTTTAAAAGAAAAAACTGTTTTAATCTTGAAGAACTGACCTTTCATAGAGCGGAATACTTGCTCACGTGAGGAAATTTCAAGCTTTAACAATATTACAATTTTCTGCATCTCAAATGTATATAAATACGGATTTTCAATATTAATCAGCATAAAAACGGAAAAGGAACCAGACTGTTAGATGTAAAAAATGATGTGAAAAAAGAACGAAAGCATTGTCACTTTAATGATTGAATATAAATGAAACTATCCATAATTATCAAGCTAAAACATCATTAAATGCGTTTTTTTATTATCTTGTAATTAATCCCATCATAAAACATACTGTTGCTTTTATAGAGTATATTATATATATATATATATATATATATATATATATATATATATATATATATATATATATATATATATATATATATATATTACTTTACATTCAAAATTAGTAAACAACTTTTAAATTATTTTTCTATCACGAGTCTCGACAGAAGAAAGGTTGAAAATTATTGACTAAAGTTTTTTAAAATACATCCATTCATTCCATTTCATTTAACAAGTAGGAAATGTCGAGGTCAACCTCTGAGTTCATTCAAGAATTCTTTCCCCCTTTATAACACTAACAAAAAAAAAATACAGAATAAACCCATATTTAATAGAAATACACACATGTTGTGTGAGAGAAATAAAGACACCACACCAAAGAAAAGTTTACTATAACTAAATAATTATAAAAGTACAATTTCTTTTTAGACTTAAGCTTTATCATTTTCTTGATGTATTTAGCTCTTAAGATATTTAAAAAATCTAAATAATGCATATTTCCAATTTCTAAATATATTTACAATTTATAAATAATCTTAAAGGCGAAATTGTAAATTCCTACAATTATCTTAAACATTGCAAAAATAAAATAAAAATTTCATGTAATGTAATTTAAAACAAAATATTAAAATATTTTTTAAAATTAAATATAGACCAAATTAACTATTGAATTCAATAGCATAATATATGAATATAGTTAACTATAATGTGACGTCAACAGATACATTCTTTTCTTCAAAGTTTCAATAAATATTGCTGAAAAGTTCCAAAGAATACGTTGTTTTGAAGTAACCTGAAATGATAAACAGTTAATAAACAATAGAAAACTATTTAAAAATTTCAAATGTACAAAAAAATCAGCACAATTACGATTAAAAATGATTGCTTTTAAATAGCAATTTATTTAGCAATAAAAAATTCCATTCGTATCAATCTGAAGGTGAAAAACTCATTAATTTTTATACATTTAAAACTCTGAAATTTTTTTAACCTCTAATTAGGATAAATCCTTATAGTTAAAAAAAATTAGCACAAATTCTTAATTTGTGTTAAACGGAAACATACAATGTCACAATAGTAAAACCATAATATTTCAAAATCATAATTACGCTAAATTCTAAATGAAATATATTTTTCCTATAGATGCTAAGTAAATAATTTAGTATTAAGGGGAACACGGTATTCTATAAGATGAAAATGATAAGGCCTGTAATAAGTGTCGACGACCAGTAATAATTATCGTTAAACATCGAAACTTTACAGAATAGATTCACATGCTTATCGGCGAATGAATGACTATGTAGGATTTCCACTTGTTAAAAGCTTAAGTAAATTTACAGCTTCTGTTTTCCACACTAGTCGTTTCTTAGTGTTCAGGCGTATCCACGGATAATTAATCAAGAGAATGGATAGGTCAGAGAAGTAAAATTTGGTGGTATATTTTAACATTGTTTGAAACGAACAAGTGTATTACGATCATTAGAACTCTGACTGCAGTCAAGTTCCGAAGGTAAGAAACAAAGTTGCTTAACCTCAGATATTAAGTTGGATAATTTACTTCTTATATACAGTGGGTAATAAAGTCTCCGTACGCAAATACGAATCCAAATCAAAGTTTAATTTGTCACACAAAATTCAAAATGATAGAAATGAAAACTTAAAAATGAGTTAAAACTAATATCATTTAATATTTATTCATATTAAAAAGGATGATAATATCGACAAAATTAAATAATAAATTTTAAATACTCAAAAAATGCCGTAAACATGGAACAAAAAAGTCTCCGTACGATGCCGTAGCACACGAAAAAAGTTTACCAAAATGCAAAATACGTTTAACAAAAATACATTTAATAATCAGTGGGCCCTCTTTTGGTCTTTATCACCTCTCTTGGACGTTGTGGCATTACCACTACAAGATTTTTTGTTATTTTTGGAGAAATATTACACCAAATGCTACTAATGGCACTTTTGAGTTCAGCTTTCTTTTTATGTCATATTTCTCTTAAACTGTTGGCCAATTTCTTCCCACAAATGTTCGATGGAGTTTAAATTGGGTGACTGGGGAGGGCTATGAAGTTGTTGTCTAACATTGTGAAAGCACCACTCTTGTCAAATCTTGGAGGTGTGTTTAGGATCGTTATCCTGCTGAAAAGTAAATCCAGTTCCAAGAGATAGTTTCTCTGCGCTGAATAGCACATTTTGTTTAAGAATATCCAGATATCCATATCGAATTCATATTTCCCTCGATGAATTGCAAATTTCCTACTCCAGAAGCACTCATACACCCCCACACCATAACCCTGCCATCACCGTGTTTCACAGTTCCCCATATATTCTTAGTTAGCACTTGTTCGTTTGGTTTTCTCCATACCATAACTCAGCCATCTGACCCATGAATGTTAAATTTTGATTCATCGCTAAAAAGAATGGATTCCCAAAATGATAATGGCTTGTTTAAATGCTTCTTTGCAAACACGAAGTGATTTTTCCTGTTGCAAAACTTATGTAGGGTTTCTTCCGGGCCACATGTCAATGATAATCGCTTTTTTTAATGACATTTCGCACGATCTGAGTTGAGACTTTTATTTTGTAACTAACCATTAAATCAGCTGTCAACTGTGGTGCACTAATTCGTGGATATTTATGAACTTGGCGTATGATGTTTCTTTTATGCACGCGGTTTAATTTTGGAGATCGAGCTCTATCCTCAAGTGAATGAAGTTTACGATATCTTTCAATGATATATTGCACTGTAGACTTCGATTATTTAGTCATTTCACAAATCCTTTTCATGGATAATCCATCTTTTCGCAATTTAATCACCAATTCCCGAATAGCTCTGGGAACTTCCATTTTGAGACGATCAATAACAAACCTGAATTCAATAACTGTCGATATGTTGTTTTCTTATCAGTGATTCATTTTATGAAGTCTAAGATTTACTGCTGGCCTCTTTTAAACACGTCAAAAAGAATTTGCATAACGAGTACGGAAACTTTTTTGCACTGCAATTTTCAATTTACCTTAGATATTGCAAATAATATGCTTTTCTCTTTTTGATAAAATGAAAATTTATAAAAATCTCTTTCTATAGACTTATACTAAACACATATAGACAGTATATAAAGAAAAAATGCAATACTTTACAAATTATGCTTATTTATTCTTAAATTTAGTGACCGTACGGAAACTTTTTTTACCCACTGTATATGTATTGAGGGCTATGGAAATAGAAACAAGAATCACCCTTACTATTATTCCAGTGAAAGAGTCAGTATAACAATGTAGAGATTAGTTTCCCAAAGTAGTCCAGGTGGACCCCCAGGGTTCTATAAGAGGCCATACGGAGGTCCACGTAGACGTGAAAAGAAAACAGGAGTTCACAAGATGTAAGTAAGGGTCCACAAAAAAATTTTCTAGTTTTCATAATAAAGAACAAAAAATTTGGCTTGGATTTACTTATCAACGTAGGCAGGTAGCACCATTCTCTAGATAGGTACTCAAAAATATTCGAAACTTAGTTGAAACACAGATTTGAATAGAACAATCGATAATAGTACAAGTGTACACCACATGTCGATATTTACAAAGTGTTACCCATGCACCTGCTCGTCCGTGATGCTTGTTTAGACATACAAAGGGATGAAATGCGATTTGTGCTGTGCTTGCACTCTACATTAGTATAAATACGAATAATGCCAAGAATAAAACGTTGCTCATTTGTTTCCGGGATTTTGAACATAAAGTGTGTCAGTGAATCGATGTCAGTGTTTGGAGTTCTGGAAAAAGTTAGTATCTGCCTATTTGTTGCACATATTTTTTTGTATATGATGATCTGTCAATCATATTATGTTTGTTTTACTATTTGAGTGTAGAAGGTAGTTATGCAGTAAAAATTAAATACTAGAGATTAATCAAAACTTCTATAAAAGAACAAAAATTCAGGGAAGATTAAACTTAAGGTACCTGGGTACTTTTTGCTTAAAAATATTTATTTACGCAATGACGGCGATTCATTAAAAGTGGTATTTCCACGGACACTTCGTTTTTTTATAGTAATAATTCTATTCTGTTCTGTTATAAAATCATCTCAAAATAAACAAAAGGCTACCACAGTTAAGGGACAGCCTTAATTTAATAAAAACAAAGGGTGCAATTTCGGCTTTTCTTGGTAATTTGAAATTAATAAAGCAAAATATTAGTCTCCCAATTTGTGCACTTGTCACAGATTGAATGTCGAGGATATTCAGACTTATGATCAACATTTAATAACCTGCATGATGACTTCAAAAATAGATTTAAAGATATTCTGAAGATGGAAATTCCACCATGGATCATAATCTCAATTGATGAAACGGAAGAGGCAAATGGGGTATTACAAGAGGAGTCACTTGAGCTCAGCATCAACGATGAACTGAAGGTGAAGGTGAAGTTGAAAAAGGCTATCAAATACTTTGGCTGTAGGCAGAAATACACGAAAAATATCCGTGGCTATAGGAAATAGCGAGAAAATTTTTTATAGCATTTCCCTCGTCAAATCTTGTCGAAAAATGTTTTACTGCCGTTACCAAACTGTTGACAAAAAAAGGAAGCAGACTTACAAAATAAAGCCAAATATTGATAATTTTCTCTGTCTCTTTCTCTCTCTCTATGTCAATTCATAAAGTACATCCGTCTCATTAAAAGTATGACAATTTTTTAATGCTGATTTACATTTCAGAGTTCATTGTTGATTTTTTGTCAATTGTTGATTGTTTGTAATAATATATGTTTAGAATTTTGTATAACAAGTATTATTTTAATAAATATGGCAAAAGAAAATGTGCTACTTTTTTTTTCTTCTTAACATCAAGAATTTAGGGTGATATTTTTTAGGAGTTTTGGTAATACAGTAGAAATGTAGCAGTAGGGGGTCCACCGAAAATAGTAAAACTTTGAAAGTGGTCAACATGAAAAAAAGTTTGAGAACGCATGATACAGATTAACGGCTTAGAAAATTCACTTCACTGTTTCTGAACTAAAATCTAAGCACAATGTTAATAGATAATTTTTAACGAAAACATGTCGTAATATTCCGATATCATATTTCACAGTTATTTATTCCACCATTCAAGCATATATGCTCCTTTTTAGAATAAAGTTGAAACAGCATTTAGTTTAATACAGGTTTCAGCAATTAATGTCCCACGTCCTGTGTGGCATAAGCAAAAAGTTGCTGACAGCATGAATACAAAGAAAAATAAAACACTTCGGGCAAGCACAAACGACGATCCATGAAGTACGTGTAAGTTTTTCTTCTCTGGTCAATATAGCTAATTACAATTTTAGCTTTATAACAGTAAATAAATCAATTTTTAATTTTAATGACACCGTAAATCTTCGAAAAAACATAAAACGAACGACAAATATGGAGTTTTAGAAGGAATGTATAAATTATATTTTTGTTAATATAGAGGACAAAGAAGTGTTTATTGTATCAAGAAGCTAATATAAATATTTAATGAGTAATTATGCTTCACAATAGCCTACGATTTTGTCTAACAGTTCATTTTGGATGGGCGAATTTATTAAGTAAGGTATAATAGAATGTGAAACCGTACTATATCCTGATAAAAGAAGGAAACGAAAACATTGCATTGTCAAGAGAGAGACCACAGAGTCACTCATTGATTTCATCAAGTTATGAATTAACGGGGATTGATTTAGATTCTTTTTAAAAATATAGTATCGTAATTCCAGACGTAATAGCTAGAGTCAATGTAAGAAAATAGTCAAAGAGAGCCAAAATCATGTCAAAATAATTTAGTTCTAAGTAAATTTCCGCAAACATTGCAGTGTGGAGATGTACAGTTAAAAGATCTATTACACTACTTTCTATAAAGTTGCAACTATTAAAGGCATATTTCCTGACATATATTTGACTGTTTTCTTTCTCTAAAAGCATATTTTAGATTAGATAGATACATTTAACTGTGTAAGAATCTTTGATTTTTTACCACGTAAATTAAAAGTAAAGCGTGCCAGATTGTTTTATTTAAACTATCTAATTTTACTTAACAATTTTTTAATTATTTTTTCACAATATTAAGGAGATCTTCTAGTTTTAGAGAATTACGAGCATATTTCTATGGAGCAGATAAAAACAATACCGTGGTGAACAATGGAAAGCCAAGAATTAGTAACTGGATAAAAAAGTGGACTTCCTCATAAGTGTAATAAACAAAATCAACTATATATTTATCAAAATTTCTTTTAAAAATTTTTTAAGATAATTCCTAGAAAATAGAAATGAGTATTTCATCAGAAGGTTGCACTCTATTATATTACAAAAAGAGCGTATAAATTTATCCTCACATACTCCTTATGTATTTAATTTCTGCAAGAAGATCCGTCAACCAAAATATCCGATATGTATTCCGCATGGATGTGGCACATTAATATTGCCGTAAATTTTCCAGCTGCAGAGGAGACCGTAATGGTACAACGAACTGTAATATCAGTTACTTTAACGTCAGCTCTGAGGCAGATGCCCTGCAGCGTACATGTTACTGATCCCTAACTACTGCCTTTTGTGACGTAGGTGGATTGGAATGATTGTCACTCATTGCTCAATGATAATTTTTTGTACACCAGAGACTAGTAGAGCAGGTCCTACATCTTGAAGTGGATTCTGAAGCACTATAAACATCAAAGTTTAAATAGAATTTGAATCGACAAATTTGAACCGAAAGTTAGAGGTTTAACAATTCTGTTGCCGTCTGACCTGCGACGTGAGTGGTTTTAAGCTACAGTTCATTGAACGATCAAATGAAAATTTGTTGTTTTAAGACGATATCTGTTCTGCACTGATATAAATGATGATCATGTGTTGGTTAGAAGGCATTAAGTTGAGTGCTTCCAACGAGCTTTGCTGTGGCTTAAACACACTGAACATATTTGGAATATGGTTCGTGGAAGCAAATTCCTATGAGAGCAGGAACATACATACACATATTTCAATTGATTCTTATAAATTCACTGCAAATTAATACATCACTCTGATAATTCAACTTGTTATGTTGCCATTCATAAAAAACGCCATGAGGTGTTTTCCAACAGGACATTCCACATACCCAGGCACATTCCACTTGTTTCATACCACTGTTAAAATACAACATGCTTTAGAGTTACATGTTACAGTTTATACGTTGCCTTTGTCTCATATTACTAATTAAACATGTATGGGAAATTATTGTACAACAGCACCAGCATCATTTATAATAAATATAAATTGTCCATGTATTGACCGATAAACCTGTAATATAAGTGGAACTGCATTCATTAAACTTATATATATCAGTTGTACGCCTGTCTGCTCGTATTTCATATTCTGGTAGATATACCACTTATTGACGTACCAGCATTTCACAAGTTCATTGGAACTTCTCGCGCCTATCTGAGATATTGAGACTGTAAGCAAATACATATATCACCCGGATAAATACATCGCCACAATTTCATTTCGAGACCTTCATTTGTTGTTGGTGTTGGAAGCCAAGATGCTTTTTCTTAGAAGTAAATTTTTATAAATAAATTAAAACATTCTTTAAGTATACAAATAAATTATTTTGAAAACACTATTTCATGCGAAGTCCACGTATTTACCCAGTATTCATTTATATAATATTATCATTTTTAATAGCAATTTACATTTTGAAATAATGAATTTACTATTTTTAAAGAGAAATAGTTCACTTCTTGATAATTTCCTTTTTGCTTTCCATTAGGAAGAAAAAGCCAACCTGTTCTACCTTTCCAACCTGGAATCTGGTAACGCATGAAATATAAAGAAAACCCAACTCAATTTTTCAGTTAAAAATGGTTAATTATGATTTAATAATTTTTTAAAATTAACTCTGTTTAGAAAGTGAGAGAAATAGCATCAGAAATTAAAAAGTACTCAAAAAACACAGCATAACTAAAGTCCTTCACTAGTCAACTTGATTAACCCCATTTTTTAAATTCAATAAAATTTTATCATCAAAGAACTCATTTGACTCGTATTTAAAATAAAAATTTAAGTAACCTAGACGCATTCCACTTTCCATTGAAACACCGAAACTGTTATTTTAATTCTGTTGTCACTGACACTTGTGAACGAACCAAATAGGAAAATTATAAACTATAAATATGTTCGACATGTAATAAAAGCACTTTAAAAAAGAACTAAATTCAAATTTTAAAATAAAAATTTTAACAGTCATATAAAATTATAAAATGTAATTTATTAATAAGAATAATTCAAAAAGAAAATGAATCAAAGGTTTATCAATACAACACTGACAAATTTCAACCAAATAATTTGATTGAGCGAAGATGAAGCTGTAATCAAGCTGACATGGACTAAAATGTCCAAATGCATAGAAGAACAAAATACGCTGCCCGATATTGAAACTGGAACACCAAGAAGGAATGGCCAAAAAACTATGCAAATTGCAGGATAGACGAAACTTACCGAGTTAAGCAAATGATGTGAAATGCGCATCTCGCCAGCTCACGTAGGATAACATATAAAGTGAGAAATCGGCACAGTGGGCAATATTTACGACGTTATTGCTTTATTGCTTCTTGGAAAATATTCGGTGGAAATATGTTCTTGTCGCACAGGATACCGTTAATTGCAGAGAATGCCAGACAGGTCAGTTCCAGCAGACAGACGAGTTTACGAGTTTTGGTTTGTTTGTCGCTTAACGGTCATTTTTTGCACACGAGGGCTAATTAGACCGGGACCTACGGCTTAAAGTGGATTCCGAACCACTACAAACATCCATGCCAAAGGTGGGATTCAAACCCACGAACTGTTGAACCGAAGAAAAGAGACAAGTTTACGAGGGCATGGTAATCGGACTGAGAAGGACAGGTTGGTCCTTAAGGCAAATAGCAGCTGACAGACACCCGGACGCATCCACAGAGCGTCCAGGTGTTGCGAAGATGGTTAGAACAAGGAACGGAAGAACGTTTGTTGGGTGCAAGTGCGGCCAGAGTGAATTCAGCACGCGTGGATCCACGTGACCGGCGAGAGACTGTGGTGGCCCCGCAAAGCTCATCATTCGAAAAACTGAAAACTGTGCAAAATATCCTGGATGCTCTCATATCGAGCAGTACCATTTATTTGCGAATAGTAGGATGCGTTCATGGCGTTCATTAAGAAGACTGCCATTGATCCTACAACATAGACACTAATGCCTGGAATAGTGCTGGATTAGAGCGATGTCTACTTCTGGTCCACTCCGTCGTCCATAGCGGACGACGGAGTGGCACAGGATCTTCTTTTCAGATGAGTCACGCTTCTATTTCTACAGTGATAATAACAGCGTACGAGTGTAGCGTCAACGTAGAGACAGATCCAATCCTGAAACAATTGTGGAACGCGCCACCGTGCGACAACGTGGCATCACGGTTAGCAGTGCCATTACGTACGATTTCAGGTCACCTCTAGTTCGTATTCATGGCACTGTGACAGCTCAACGTTACATGGATGATGCGCTGCGTCACCCCCTAAACATTGGGGTGACACACCCCAATATTTAGGGGGTACCAATGCCTTTATCAGCAGGATAACGACCAACGACACATTGTTCGCATCAGCTAACATGTCCTGAAAGGTGTACAGTTGCTTTCCTGGCCATTGTGTTCGCCAAATATCTCACAAATCGAATACGTTTGGAATATGAATATCGTTTACACATCTTACCAACGCCTCCTTCAGAAGACGTACTTTGGCAAATTGTTTAAAAGGAATGATGAACTCAGGACGCCATTCGTTCCTTCATTGACTGTGTGCCTAAATGTATTGTGTGTGTGTGTGTGTGTGTTTGCCGAGTTTCATCCATTTCTAGCAACTCTTTCTTGGTGTTACATTTTCAATGTCGGGCATTTCATTTAGGACAGAGACAGAAGCTCAAATTTAATACCAGAAATGAAACATTCGTAAATATGCATTGTAGATGCTGTTGCAAGTGCGATGAGCTATCATTTCAGATTAATGGAAAAATCCCCGGATAAATTTTATTAATTAGGAATCTAATTTCAGCAAAATATTTTTAAGAGTAGTATCAAAATTAAAATTTAAGACACTCGAAGAATAACAATAAAATTCCTAGATATTGTTCTTTCAGATTTTTGATGAAGTAGAAATTTTACATCGGTTGCAAAAAATACTTTAAAGGTATTACAATCAGATCATCGAACGTTTACTACGGCAATTATTGGAAAAAAGTTTCATCGATTGACTGATCCTTTTTCTCTCAATGTTCCAGGTTATAAAATAGATGTCACATATGCTTCAAAACATAAATTCATTTCTTGACTATACACAAGTCCCAAGACCATAGCATATAATTCGAGAATAAATTACTTAAAGTCAGACTTAAGCATTAAGAAGGTGAACAAACTATTCATATCGCGAAATGTAAGGAAGAAAACATTACAAGGAATTTTCAATTAAATTGAACTTGTGTATTTTACGAAAACATCCAAGGATACATGAAGTACTTATGAATTTGAACAACCAAAAGCTGAGATGTCCAACAATGAGAGAAAAAGAGACGAAATTTGAAAACTCAAAAAAATTGGAAAAGGTTGAACAGGTATTCGTATGCATATAGATTGGATGACCACATCTGTAACTCATGTACTTTCTTTTGGCTTTGAAAAAGCTTAACCCTTTCCAAAATGGACAATCGATGTAGTCAATTTTGGTAAGGGTAAAAGCTTTAACGATGAGCGAAAGTTATGTTTATAACATCAGATACCAAAACTTTTATAAAACATTTATCACAACTCGCGGGTTTAAGAAAATTTCTTCAATAATGATTTTAAAATAATGAAATTATTAATACAAATACATTATTTTGTAAAATGAAATTTAAAGAGCCTATTCAATCAGCACAAATATATATATAAGTATATTATATTATATATAATTGTATAAAAATTTAATTAAATATTATATAAATTAAATATTAATATTTGTAAAATATTTATTATAGTATTATTATTATTAAGGTAAATATTTAAGAATGCTTCCATTCAGTTACAGAGAAAGTTAGATTGATAATAGGTCTATATGTATCGCTAAATCACAAAAATATCAGATTCAAAAACATATAAAAGTTTATAAACTCACTTATGATTTTATTGGATGCATTTTTATTGCAGGTGAAGGAAGGTATTGCGGTAGCCAGAGATCTCATCCCAAAAGACATGAAGAGGAAAAATAAAATGAATATTAGCATTTCTAAAATAATATATATGTTTCTCTATCATCAACAAAAATACTTAACAAAGAAAGTTATAAAAAAGTTTTAAAAAACATATAAGTTCAATTTTTAATTTTATATTACATTATGTCCACACATAAATAACTCAGATGAGAATCAAAATCTATTTATCGAAAAAACTATTTCAATAAATGCAACCGGGGTAAATTATTTAAGAATTTGTTTATTTAACTGATATTTTTTTTTAAATTATCAATTGAATTAAAAAGCTAAAACTGAAAGCATATTCCTTAAAAGCATCTATCTTTAGATAGAGATATCAACATTTTTTTTGAATATACACATATTAAAAAATAGAATTTACAAGCGAATAAAAAATATAGCTTTCCAATTATCTACTATAGGTATAAAAAAACTATATTATTCACAAAGGGATGAAAGTTAGCTCTTAATAGAAAATCAACTAAACATAAAATGTCTATAAGTGTGAAACACTTCATCATAATTCATGAAAGATTAAATACTTCAAATAAATCAAAAAGTTATTTGTAACATCCCAAGTCACTTAGAGATATCGAAGCATCTGTAAAAGCTGGTTCATATGATAAGTTAAATTGTAAGATGATGATTAAAAATTAATTTTAAAATCGAATTAACATTGTCAAATTTGATAAAATTCCCAAATGGGTCAATGCACTGTCTTTTATACATGAGAGACCGACGAAAAAGTTATTTGTACAGACCTCTACCTCACAAAAAGCATTGGGAGGTTCGTTTTGCATTCGTCTTCCAAAATGAGGAATACACGCTGCACAAGTTTTGAAAAGGCTATTATTATTGATATTTAATAATTTCTCACATAACGCATGTTTACAATTGGCTATTCCAATGATGACAGGGACCATTTCTCTCATTTACCCGATGATACTTCAAACAACTGCGCAAATAGAATAGTAATGGGAATGTCCGAAAGGCACCTAAACACAGCCTGTAAAGCCTGATCATGAATATAATTAAGACATTTCAAATAAGGTCATTTGGAGACATACACCATACTTTCATAAAATATTGTGGTGACTTATCGCGACTTCTCTAAGAAATTGTGGTGACTCATCACATCTTTTTTGAGAAACTCTTGACCTTTTACAAAGCAATTGAATTCGCGAAGTGAAATCAAAAATTTGTCTATCAAATTTCTGTGCCAATGGTATTAACTTCATGAAGTGTACTCAACCAATCAGCACACATTGTTGGCACAGTATATACATTCTCTCAGTGAGATCTGAACCGAACACAGAACACTTGCTCTCTAAATCTCTTGCAAAAAGGACGCGCTGTTTCAGTCCTCCTAAATTGCTTGTTTCTGTCAGTTGCGTTGTCTGCAATAAATGTTATTTATATTTAAAAAAATGCCTCCTGAGAAAAGTTTATCACCTAACGTTAAAAATCAACTAACTAGCACAAAAATATTATATACCGGGAGATGTTTCAATAAAAAGAAAGCAAAAATGAATGCTTTGTTTCACAAGATATATCAGTTGAACAGGTAACCGAATCTCTAGAGCTTTTGCCTTAGGTTCAACATTTCGTGAGTTCGAGTCCCACTTCACTCAAGGTTGTTTGTAGTGTTTTGAAATTATCACTAAATTACAGCCTAATTTGTCATCGTGCGCAAAAAATGAGTTGAGAAATAAACAAAAAAACCCTAAGATAAATTAGAGAAAATTTTCAAAAATCCTTTAAAAAAGGAAGACACTTTTTCAGGAAGTAGTCAAAGCACAGACGGAAAATCAAACATTTAATAAAGAAAAATTTATATTGATCATTAAAGCGGATAGGAGTACCACTCAGAATAAATTATGGGTCACGATAGAAAAAAATCGTAACTAAATGTGCAAAAAAAAAAAAAAAATTGCAAGTATCAGAAAAGGTAATCCTACTTGCGTCTGAACACTCAAAAATACGATTGGAGTTGTAAGATCGAAAGCTCCCAATGGAATCTTTTAATCACCTCAAGGTGGTCTCTTTGTAAAGAGGGAAATATAGAAATATTTCCTTTGCATTTAATCTTTCGTAAGAATATTCGTTATTAATAAAACACTTAAAAAAATATTTCTCGGAAATAAGATCGATAGATAAATCAGCAGAATTAATACCCATGGGTTACGAATGCCATCTCCAAAGAGGCAGATAGATGTAAAACAGTAACATAAAATGTTATTTGTATATTGCTTGAAATTTTAGAATATTCTTACATATTATATAGAAAAACTTTTCCTAAAGAGCTCCCAAACGAATCTTTTAATCATCGGAGGGAGGTCTCATTTGAAAGAAAGAAATATAGAAATATTTCCTTTAAATTTAAACTTATGTAAGAATATTTATTATTAATAAAACACTTAATATTTGTCAGAAATAAGATCAATAGATACATCAGCATAATAAATACCCATGGGTTACAAATGCCATCTCCAAGGAGGCAGATAGACGTAAAAAAGTAACATACAATGTTAATTATATATTGCTTGAATTTTTAGAATATTCTTACATATTATATAGAAAAACTTTTCCTAAAGAGCTCCCAAACGAATCTTTTAATCATCGCAGGGAGGTCTCTTTGAAAAGAGGGAAATATAGAAATATTTCCTTTGCATTTAAATTTCGTAGGAATATTTGTTATTAAAATAACACTTAAAAAATATTTCTCAGAAATAAGATCGATAGATACATCAGCAGAATAAATACCCATGGTTTACAAATGCCATCTCCAAGGAGGCAGATAGATGTAAAACAGTAACATAAAATGTTATTTTTATATTGCTTGGATTTTTAGAATATTCTTACATATTATACAGAAAAACTTTTCCTAAAGAGCTCCCAAACGAATCTTTTAATCATCGCAGGGAGGTCTCATTTGAAAGAGGGAAATATAGAAATATTTCCTTTCAATTTAAACTTATGTAAGAATATTTATTGTTAATAAAACACTTAATATTTGTCAGAAATATAAGATCAATAGATACATTAGCATAATAAATACCCATGGGTTACAAATGCCATCTCCAAGGAAGCAGATAAATGTAAAACAGTAACATAAAATGCTATTTGTATATTGCTTGAATTTTTAGAATATTCTTACATATTATATAGAAAAACTTTTCCTAAAGAGCTCCCAAACGAATCTTTTAATCATCGCTGGGAGGTCTCTTTGAAAAGAGGGAAATATAGAAATATTTCCTTTGCATTTAAACTTATGTAAGAATATTCATTATTAATAAAACACTTAATATTTGTCAGAAATAAGATCAATAGATACATCAGCATAATAAATACCGATGGGTTACAAATGCGATCTTCAAGGAGGCAGATGTAAAACAGTAATATACAATGTTAATTATATATTGCTTGAATTTTTAGAATATTCTTACATATTATATAGAAAAACTTTTCCTAAAGAGCTCCCAAACGAATCTTTTAATCATCGCAGGGAGGTCTCTTTGAAAAGAGGAAAATATAGAAATATTTCCTTTGCATTTAAACTTACGTAAGAATATTCCTTTTTAATCAAACACTTAAAAAAAATATTTCTCAGAAAAAAGATCGATAGATACATCAGCAGAATAAATACCCATGTGTTACAAATGCCATCTCCAAGGAGGCAGATAGATGTAAAACAGTAACATACAATGTTATTTGTATATTGCTTGTATTTTTAGAATATTCTTACATATTATATAGAAGAACTTTTCCTAAAGAGCCCCCAAACGAATCTTTTAATCATCGCAGGGAGGTCTCTTTTGAAAGAGGGAAATATAGAAATATTTCCTTTGCATTTAAACTTATGTAAGAATATTCATTATTAATAAAACACTTAATATTTGTCAGAAATAAGATCAATAGATACATCAGCATAATAAATACCGATGGGTTACAAATGCGATCTTCAAGGAGGCAGATGTAAAACAGTAATATACAATGTTAATTATATATTGCTTGAATTTTTAGAATATTCTTACATATTATATAGAAAAACTTTTCCTAAAGAGCTCCCAAACGAATCTTTTAATCATCGCAGGGAGGTCGCTTTTGAAAGAGGGAAATATAGAAATATTTCCTTTGCATTTAAACTTATGTAAGAATATTCCTTATTAATAAAACACTTAATATTTGTCAGAAATAAGATCGATAGATACATCAGCAGAATAAATACCCATGGGTTACAAATGCCATCTGCAAGGAGGCAAATAGATGTAAAACAGTAACATAAAATGTTATTTGTATATTGCTTGTATTTTTAGAATATTCTTACATATTATATAGAAAAACTTTTCTTAAAGAGCTCCCAAACGAATCTTTTAACCATCGCAGGGAGGTCTCATTTGAAAGAGGGAAATATAGAAATATTTCCTTTCAATTTAAACTTATGTAAGAATATTTATTGTTAATAAAACACTTAATATTTGTCAGAAATAAGATCAACAGATACATCAGCATAATAAATACCCATGGGTTACAAATGCCATCTCCAAGGAAGCAGATAGATGTAAAACAGTAACATAAAATGTTATTTGTATATTGCTTGTATTTTTAGAATATTCTTACATATTATATAGAAAAACTTTTCCTAAAGAGCTCCCAAACGAATCTTTTAATCATCGCAGGGAGGTCTCTTTTGAAAGAGGGAAATATAGAAATATTTCCTTTGCATTTAAACTTATGTAAGAATATTCCTTATTAATAAAACACTTAATAATTGTCAGAAATAAGATCAATAGATACATCAGCATAATTAATACCCATGGGTTACAAATGCCATCTCCAAGGAAGCAGATAAATGTAAAACAGTAACATAAAATGCTATTTGTATATTGCTTGAATTTTTAGAATATTCTTACATATTATATAGAAAAACTTTTCCTAAAGAGCTCCCAAACGAATCTTTTAATCATCGCTGGGAGGTCTCTTTGAAAAGAGGGAAATATAGAAATATTTCCTTTGCATTTAAACTTATGTAAGAATATTCATTATTAATAAAACACTTAATATTTGTCAGAAATAAGATCAATAGATACATCAGCATAATAAATACCGATGGGTTACAAATGCGATCTTCAAGGAGGCAGATAGATGTAAAACAGTAACATAAAATGTTATTTGTATATTGCTTGTATTTTTAGAATATTCTTACATATTATATAGAAAAACTTTTCCTAAAGAGCTCCCAAACGAATCTTTTAATCATCGCAGGGAGGTCTCTTTGAAAAGAGGAAAATATAGAAATATTTCCTTTGCATTTAAACTTACGTAAGAATATTCCTTTTTAATCAAACACTTAAAAAAAATATTTCTCAGAAAAAAGATCGATAGATACATCAGCAGAATAAATACCCATGTGTTACAAATGCCATCTCCAAGGAGGCAGATAGATGTAAAACAGTAACATACAATGTTATTTGTATATTGCTTGTATTTTTAGAATATTCTTACATATTATATAGAAGAACTTTTCCTAAAGAGCCCCCAAACGAATCTTTTAATCATCGCAGGGAGGTCTCTTTTGAAAGAGGGAAATATAGAAATATTTCCTTTGCATTTAAACTTATGTAAGAATATTCATTATTAATAAAACACTTAATATTTGTCAGAAATAAGATCAATAGATACATCAGCAGAATAAATACCCATGGGTTACAAATGCCATCTCCAAGGAGGCAGATAGATGTAAAACAGTAATATACAATATTAATTATATATTGCTTGACTTTTGAGAATATTCTTACATATTATACAGAAAAACTTTTCCTAAAGAGCTCCCAAACGAATCTTTTAATCATCGGCGGAAGGTCTCTTTGAAAAGAGGGAAATATAGAAACATTTCCTTTGCATTTAAACTTAAGTAAGAATGTTCCTTTTTAATCAAACACTCAAAAAATATTTCTCAGAATAAAGATCGATAGATACATCAGCAGAATAAATACCCATGGGTTACAAATGCCATCTCCAAAGAGGCAGATACATGTAAAAGAGTAACATAAAATGTTATTTGTATATTGCTTGTATTTTTAGAATATTCTTACATATTATATAGAAAAACTTTTCCTAAAGAGCTCCCAAACGAATCTTTTAATCATCGCAGGGAGGTCTCTTTGACAAGAGGAAAATATAGAAATATTTCCTTTGCATTTAAACTTATGTAAGAATATTTATTATTAATAAAACACTTAATATTTGTCAGAAATAAGATCAATA
Organism: Latrodectus elegans; assembly: GCA_030067965.1. Lineage (NCBI taxonomy): Eukaryota > Metazoa > Arthropoda > Arachnida > Araneae > Theridiidae > Latrodectus > Latrodectus elegans. Next base: position 88,123,724 of record CM057817.1, on the reverse strand, counting down.
GATACATCAGCAGAATAAATACCCATGGGTTACAAATGCCATCTCCAAGGAGGCAGATAGATGTAAAACAGTAACATAAAATGTTATTTGTATATTGCTTGAATTTTTAGAATATTCTTACATATTATATAGAAAAACTTTTCCTAAAGAGCTCCCAAACGAATCTTTTAATCATCGCAGGGAGGTCTCTCTTGAAAGAGGGAAATATAGAAATATTTCCTTTGCATTTAAACTTATGTAAGAATATTCATTATTAATAAAACACTTAATATTTGTCAGAAATAAGATCAATAGATACATCAGCATAATAAATACCGATGGGTTACAAATGCGATCTTCAAGGAGGCAGATGTAAAACAGTAATATACAATGTTAATTATATATTGCTTGAATTTTTAGAATATTCTTACATATTATATATAAAAACTTTTCCTAAAGAGCTCCCAAACGAATCTTTTAATCATCGCAGGGAGGTCTCTTTTGAAAGAGGGAAATATATAAATATTTCCTTTGCATTTAAACTTATGTAAGAATATTCATTATTAATAAAACACTTAATATTTGTCAGAAATAAGATCAATAGATACATAAGCAGAATAAATACACATGGGTTACAAATGCCATCTCCAAGGAGGCAGATAGATGTAAAACAGTAATATACAATATTAATTATATATTGCTTGACTTTTGAGAATATTCTTACATATTATACAGAAAAACTTTTCCTAAAGAGCTCCCAAACGAATCTTTTAATCATCGCAGGGAGGTCGCTTTTGAAAGAGGGAAATATAGAAATATTTCCTTTGCATTTAAACTTATGTAAGAATATTTATTGTTAATAAAACACTTACTATTTGTCAGAAATAAGATCGATAGATACATCAGCAGAATAAATACCCATGGGTTACAAATGCCATCTGCAAGGAGGCAAATAGATGTAAAACAGTAACATAAAATAATATTTGTATATTGCTTGTATTTTTAGAATATTCTTACATATTATATAGAAAAACTTTTCTTAAAGAGCTCCCAAACGAATCTTTTAACCATCGCAGAGAGGTCTCTTTTGAAAGAGGGAAATATAGAAATATTTCCTTTGCATTTAAACTTATGTAAGAATATTCATTATTAATAAAACACTTAATATTTGTCAGAAATAAGATCAATAGATACATCAGCAGAATAAATACCCATGGGTTACAAATGCCATCTCCAAGGAAGCAGATAGATGTAAAACAGTAACATAAAATGTTATTTGTATATTGCTTGTATTTTTAGAATATTCTTACATATTATATATAAAACTTTTCTTAAAGAGCTCCCAAACGAATCTTTTAATCATCGCAGGGAGGTCTCTTTTGAAAGAGGGAAATATAGAAATATTTCCTTTGCATTTAAACTTATGTAAGAATATTCCTTATTAATAAAACACTTAATAATTGTCAGAAATAAGATCAATAGATACATCAGCATAATTAATACCCATGGGTTACAAATGCCATCTCCAAGGAAGCAGATAAATGTAAAACAGTAACATAAAATGCTATTTGTATATTGCTTGAATTTTTAGAATATTCTTACATATTATATAGAAAAATTTTTCCTAAAGAGCTCCCAAACGAATCTTTTAATCATCGCTGGGAGGTCTCTTTGAAAAGAGGGAAATATAGAAATATTTCCTTTGCATTTAAACTTATGTAAGAATATTCATTATTAATAAAACACTTAATATTTGTCAGAAATAAGATCAATAGATACATCAGCATAATAAATACCGATGGGTTACAAATGCGATCTTCAAGGAGGCAGATGTAAAACAGTAATATACAATGTTAATTATATATTGCTTGAATTTTTAGAATATTCTTACATATTATATAGAAAAACTTTTCCTAAAGAGCTCCCAAACGAATCTTTTAATCATCGCAGGGAGGTCGCTTTTGAAAGAGGGAAATATAGAAATATTTCCTTTGCATTTAAACTTATGTAAGAATATTCCTTATTAATAAAACACTTAATATTTGTCAGAAATAAGATCGATAGATACATCAGCAGAATAAATACCCATGGGTTACAAATGCCATCTCCAAGGAGGCAGACAGATGTAAAACAGTAACATAAAATGTTATTTGTATATTGCTTGTATTTTTAGAATATTCTTACATATTATATAGAAAAACTTTTCTTAAAGAGCTCCCAAACGAATCTTTTAACCATCGCAGGGAGGTCTCATTTGAAAGAGGGAAATATAGAAATATTTCCATTCAATTTAAACTTATGTAAGAATATTTATTGTTAATAAAACACTTAATATTTGTCAGAAATAAGATCAATAGATACATCAGCATAATTAATACCCATGGGTTACAAATGCCATCTCCAAGGAAGCAGATAAATGTAAAACAGTAACATAAAATGTTATTTGTATATTGCTTGTATTTTTAGAATATTCTTACATATTATATAGAAAAACTTTTCCTAAAGAGCTCCCAAACGAATCTTTTAATCATCGCAGGGAGGTCTCTTTTGAAAGAGGGAAATATAGAAATATTTCCTTTGCATTTAAACTTATGTAAGAATATTCCTTATTAATAAAACACTTAATAATTGTCAGAAATAAGATCAATAGATACATCAGCATAATTAATACCCATGGGTTACAAATGCCATCTCCAAGGAAGGCAGATAGAATGTAAAACAGTAACATAAAATGCTATTTTTATATTGCTTGAATTTTTAGAATATTCTTACATATTATATAGAAAAACTTTTCCTAAAGAGCTCCCAAACGAATCTTTTAATCATCGCTGGGAGGTCTCTTTGAAAAGAGGGAAATATAGAAATATTTCCTTTGCATTTAAACTTATGTAAGAATATTCATTATTAATAAAACACTTAATATTTGTCAGAAATAAGATCAATAGATACATCAGCATAATAAATACCGATGGGTTACAAATGCGATCTTCAAGGAGGCAGATAGATGTAAAACAGTAACATAAAATGTTATTTGTATATTGCTTGTATTTTTAGAATATTCTTACATATTATATAGAAAAACTTTTCCTAAAGAGCTCCCAAACGAATCTTTTAATCATCGCGGGGAGGTCTCTTTGAAAAAAAGGAAAATATAGAAATATTTATTTTGCATTTAAACTTACGTAAGAATATTCCTTTTTAATCAAACACTTAAAAAAATATTTCTCAGAAAAAAGATCGATAGATACATCAGCAGAATAAATACCCATGTGTTACAAATGCCATCTCCAAGGAGGCAGATAGATGTAAAACAGTAACATACAATGTTATTTGTATATTGCTTGTATTTTTAGAATATTCTTACATATTATATAGAAGAACTTTTCCTAAAGAGCCCCCAAACGAATCTTTTAATCATCGCAGGGAGGTCTCTTTTGAAAGAGGGAAATATATAAATATTTCCTTTGCATTTAAACTTATGTAAGAATATTCATTATTAATAAAACACTTAATAATTGTCAGAAATAAGATCAATAGATACATCAGCAGAATAAATACCCATGGGTTACAAATGCCATCTCCAAGGAGGCAGATAGATGTAAAACAGTAATATACAATATTAATTATATATTGCTTGACTTTTGAGAATATTCTTACATATTATACAGAAAAACTTTTCCTAAAGAGCTCCCAAACGAATCTTTTAATCATCGCAGGGAGGTCTCTTTGAAAAGAGGGAAATATAGAAATATTTCCTTTGCATTTAAACTTATGTTAGAATATTCTTTATTAATATATCACTTAAAAAAATATTTCTCAGAAATAAGATCGATAGATAAATTAGATTAATAAATACCCATGGGTTACAAATGTCATCTCCAAGGAGGTAGATAGATGTAAAACAGTAATATAAAATGTTATTTGTATATTGCTTGTATTTTTAGAATATTCTTACATATTATATAGAAAAACTTTTCCTAAAGAGCTCCCAAACGAATCTTTTAATCATCGCAGGGAGGTCTCTTTTGAAAGAGGGAAATATAGAAATATTTCCTTTGCATTTAAACTTATGTAAGAATATTCCTTATTAATAAAACACATAATATTTGTCAGAAATAAGATCGATAGATACATCAGCAGAATAAATACCCATGGGTTACAAATGCCATCTCCAAGGAGGCAGATAGATGTAAAACAGTAACATAAAATGTTATTTGTATATTGCTTGAATTTTTAGAATATTCTTACATATTATATAGAAAAACTTTTCCTAAAGAGCTCCCAAACGAATCTTTTAATCATCGCTGGGAGGTCTCTTTGAAAAGAGGGAAATATAGAAATATTTCCTTTGCATTTAAACTTATGTAAGAATATTCATTATTAATAAAACACTTAATATTTGTCAGAAATAAGATCAATAGATACATCAGCATAATAAATACCGATGGGTTACAAATGTCATCTCCAAGGAGGTAGATAGATGTAAAACAGTAACAATGTTATTTTTATATTGCTTTATTTTTGAGAATATTTTTACATAATATATAGAAAAACTTTTCCTAAAGAGCTCCCAAATGAATATTTTAATCATCGCAAGGAGGTTTCTTTGAAAAGAGGGAAATATAGAAATATTTCCTTTGCATTTAAACTTACATAAAATATTCGTTATTAATAAAACACTTAAAAAATATTTCTCAGAAATAAGATCGATAGATACATCAGCATAATATATACCCTTGGGTTACAAATGCCATTTCTAAAGAGGCAGTTAGATGCAATACAGTAATATAGAATGTTCATTATATATTGCTTGCTTTTTCAGAATATTCTTATATATATTATGTTCAAACAATTTTTTAAAGAGCTGCCAAGCAAATATTTTAATGATTGCTTAATGAATTGTTAATATACGGAAATAGTGTGTGTGTGAATTTTTTCATAAATATTTAAACTTAAATAATAATGGTATTTAATATTAAAAGTCACAGGAATAGCTTAGAATAAGATTAATAGAAGCAAATGTTTATAAATTCTCCTGATTTATACATGTCATCTCCAAGGAGGATTTAAGTTGTTAAGCTAAAATATAAAATTTTTTATCACACTTTATGGTCAGAATATTCTGACATATTAAACTCGAAAGCTTTTCCTAGAGCTCTCCTTAGCGTATCTTTTAACGATCGCTATGAGAACTCTGAATACAAGGACGTATAGGAATGTTTCAGTATTGTTACACTTGCTAAAAAGTTTCATTGCTTTTTAATAGAACTATATTTTTAAAAAAGAGTGATACAGATAAAAATAAGCATAATAAATTCCAATGAGAATTCGAAGAGAGATGTCCTAAGAAACAGATATAAATAAAAAAATTACTTATAAATTGTTCACTGGCTATTTTAAAATATTCTTTATTATATTTTAAAATAACTTTTCTGAACAGTGTTTTAATAAATCCTTTAATCACTGTTGCCAGTATTGGCTACATACAGTGATAAATTAGAATTTCTTTAATATTTTAACAAACCCAAGAAAATATTTTATTATTAAAAAGCAATGCATTAATTTTAAATAAGAGTTATGCAGATATATTAGGTATTATAAATTCCCTGGAGCTTTCCATCTCAACTCCAGATATGGAGGTACAGGGAAAAAAAGCTTTCCACTAAGTACTTTTCTAATGATTTGCTTCGTTTTATTTCAAAATATTTGTACACTTTTTGGAATAAGTTTTCCTAAAGACCTCCAAAAGGAATATTTTATTCATTTCATTGAAAATGATAAATTTTAGTTAAAAAATATCAGGTTCGAAACTAGCAAGGCAAGGTTCCTAGCTGTTGCTGAAATTGGTTTAGGTTGCCACTCAACAACCATTTTTTCCAGGATTAACAGTTTAAAATTGATTCCAAACCACTAACATGCAAACTGAATGTGAGATTTAAACCCTTGAGATTGAACCAAAGGCAAAAGTACTGTCCATTCTGCTGCCAATTTAGCTATTTTTGTGCAATTATTTCATGTATAAATTTTTTTGGAAAAAAACTATAATTAAAACAAAATAAATGTTGTGATTCATTTAGCTTTGTTGAGAAAACCGTTTTGCATGATGACATCAAGTTTGAAATGCATATCGGTTTAAAAGAATAGAATGTTGTAGTGAGCCTATCAATGAATTTGAAACTCCTCACTAGTGTGACAATTGGTTTTATATTAACAACACAAAATATGTGAGCTGCAATTGATAAAAATAGAATTTTCATTTTGAATCAAGGAAAAGTAAATCCCAGGTTTTAGATTTTTGCAACACAAAATAAAATTAACTTGACGTTCGGAAATAAAACCAGTATGACTCTTTATGCACCAACCAACCAAGACTAAGGAATAGTCAGTACAGAAAATAAATTTTCCGGGGGCTCATAGAATGATGAGAATTTTCTTGAAAATTTTGTAGATACAGTATCAGTTTGCCCTCTAAAATTTTCCTAAAGATGTTATCTTATGCAGTAGGTCAGTCCCTTTATTTTAAGTTGGGTAAATTACTTTTTTTTACAAAAATATTGTAAAAAATTTAATTACAATATTTTGAAAGAAAAATACAAAAAAATATGAAGAAAGACAGAATTCTAATGCATTATGACAAAATATGCTGAAAAAATGTGTAAAAAATAATATCTAGAGGTCAGTTAGTTAAGCTTCTGAAATTTAGTAATCAAATTTCTAAAGAAGTTTTAAAGAAACGTGATATAAAACACATTAAGATATTTATGATGCAAAAAACTAATTATTAAAAATAAATTTCACATTCCACTAATTTATATAAGAGTAAATTTACTTCCTCAAACATGTATAATTAGTGCAAAAAATCAAGTGACTTACCCTTCAGCAAAATGGCAAGCATGTTGCAGTATTAACAAAATCCATGTGAATCTGTACTATTCATGAATGGGGAAGGGCTGAAGCGTATTAGTCTGTAAGACTGGAGCACCCAAAGGAGGAGAACTCTGTAGCCCCAGGCATTTAAAGTGCAATTTGGAGTGACCTTCACCCCTTGGGTGACTCTAGGAGAAGAAGAATCTCCTGACCTCCTTCCCCCACCCCGCGCAGGAACACCGCTTCGCCGGCATCGTTTCACAAGTGGCCATCTTAGTAACTTGAAATTTGTCGAGGTTATGAAGAAATTCGAAATTTGCTCCAAGTGTTTAAATAGAAAGGCCTCTCTTGAACATATTCTACTATGCCTGGGTCTCTCCAGGAGTGATCTGATGGAAAATCTACTTATGGTGATGTACTTTTTGAAGGTGTATGTGCTCATGAACCTGGTCTAGCGTTGCTGACCTCGTTGGCATGCAACAACATGAATCTGTAAAAAAAATGGAAGCAAAAATTCATTAAATTGACCGTTTGTTAAATATTACTTATAAATATTTTAATATTACTTATATATTTAAATTATATACATAATAATTTAAATATTTTTACAATTTATAAATTTTGTAACTATAGATAGTAATTAATTTTTAGAGTACCATTTTTTTAATTATTCGCATTTTTATTTTACCCATGTAGATATTTTAATGGTTATCTTGGAAAAACAACCTGTTAATATTGAAAAATAAATTTCAGATAAATGAACATACTCAGTTACAAAAATATAGAATTTGTAATATTAATATTCAGAATAGATGCGTAACAGTATGTGGCGTCTGGGAGCTTGGAAGTGATTTGTAAGAAAAAATACACATGTACACAAAAAAGTGATATCATTTTATTCAAAATAAAAACTTTATTTGCATTCACTATCAATTTAGAATTCCTACAAAAACCTTAGAATAACCAACAAAAACTTTTCATTCAAACTGTTTGCTCCATTCCGCATTTTTTTTACAATAGACAAGAGTACAAAAATAAAAACATTTTATAATTTACATTATTAAATGGGCAATTTATCTTTAACATTTCATTATTAAATCAAGCAACTTAATTTTATTTAAAAACTATTACTTTTAATGCTGAAAATTTGGAATTTGAAAAGTATGTTTGCCATTTAAGTATTAAAAAAAAAATGTTTTATAGCAAAAATTAAATTACAATAATTTTTTCGTATAATAAATTTTTTTCAGATGATTTATTCAACTGAAATTATTTCATAGTTAGCATATTAACTAAAAAGTAGGAATGGAAAATTTGAGTCATTAAAGATAACCTATTAAAACTAATATCGAAAATAAAATGAATAACTATTGATACTTCTGATTTATGAAGGTGGACCTTTAAAGATATCACTGTTGCTTTTAAATTTCCAACTGTGAACAATTTGTGTTATTAAAAGTACTAGAAAATACATATATTCAAAGTAATCAATATGTTAGTGTTAATGGGATTAACAGGAAATATGTGCGAAGCCAACAGCACTGCACACCAATCATCAAAGCCGTAGTTTCCAAGAGAAAATATTTACTTAAATTTTGAGAACTGTGATTTAGTGAAATAACGTTTGTATTTTTTAACAATGTATACAATTTACTTCATTTAAATCTATTCTGTACCACGAAATCTGGATTTTACAAATAGATTGATTAATTAATAAAAAAAATTTAAAAAAAAAAAAAACACGAATGAGTTATGGAGCATTTGAAACTTTCTTTAGTAACGCTCTTAATAAATATGATTTCAAACTCATTTCATCCGTTTCCAAAGCATTTTGATATTAGACGCATTCACAAAAGCGTAAATATCTTTACTGCAAAATGTACAAACACCATATTTTTTTCTAAAACTGAAAAATAATAATTAAAGTTATTATTATTTTGAAAAACAAATGCCAGTACGGGGCTGCAGAGATTGCTGGAAGAATGGGGGATTTGATGCCGTACACAAGTTCTTCTACTGCAAGTGAACATGCATACAAAGAATTTTAAAAAAATGGCCTCCGTTCTTACATACAAAGGCTTGAAGCCCCCAGAATTCCGGTTTGGTTTATGGCTCCAGTCAATATTTGATCGTAGATTGAACACAGGGCTTACAAACCCTCTATGAAATCTACGATTTAAAGTGGATTCCAAACCACTACAAACATCCTAGCGCAAAGTGGGATTTGAACTCACGTATTTTTGAACGAATTGTTTAATCTTTTTTCCAGATTATGTTAATGGTTTTCAAAACACAATACAAGTTTTCTAACACCATTTATAATCCAGTTGAATAATTATATGTTACATTATGCATTAACATTAGTAAGCATTTTGCCATTCATATTTTAAAAAGAGTTACATCTAAATTAATATTAGTGTAAGCAAAAAATTACACAGAAATGGCAGACATTCCAATGAAATTATTTTTATAAGCATCAAAGAAAGTATCGTTTAGAAACGTCAGCGATCGCCTAGCAACATGTACAGTTATAGATCAAGATCAAAAATAAAACAAGCAACCCTCATAAAACCTAAATAATTTTAAACCAATTTTGCAAATCATTGTATGAAAATCAACTATTTTAACGGTTACAAATGAATTGATAAATAAATATCATAACTTTAACACAGAGAAAAATGATGCAATTAATTGAATAGAAAAAAGCTCAAGAATTTTCTTTATTCTCATTTTTTTCTAATTTTTATTTATTATTCTTGCTGATGCCTGAAACCAACATATATATCTTCATATCTTGCTACAACACTTATCTTCATAAACTTATTCTAAAAGAAACATACTTCAAAATACTTAATAGGCATTTTCACTACATGATTGAAAAAAATCTTAAAAAAAATGGAAGGAATATCATTTAAGAGACCGACAGGTGTTGAAGAGGATTGTTGTGTCTAAATGACGAACAACTGCGAAACACAATCAGCATCTGCATTCCCCTAGGTTAATGATTATAGTTAGAAGGCACCTTCATAAATAGAATTTACGATAGAGAGTAGCAAATCCTAAGTCACTTACAGGCGCTAATACCCAAATGTCATCTATCATGGTCACTCATAAAACCAGATGGACTGGAAGACAGTTATAAGTAATCTGACAAATCGATTTTTCGCATTTCTCTAGGATTCAGGAAGGTTGCTCAATTGTACGATGCTTGCTCATGAAAGTCTCTTCCCAACCGTCAAACATGGAGATGGATCTGTCATGACATGGTCAGCCTAGGCATGGTTTTCTGCTGAAACAATCGAAACCTGGAAAGAAAGATAAATGGGTAGAAATAAAATTTTAAAAAAACTAATTGACCACATCTATCCCATGATTTAAACTTTGCCTCTTGTAAGATTAAATTTTCTAGGATTAATGCACCTATCTGTCTGCGGGACTTACCCATACAATGTTTAATAAACATAAGGATAAAGTTAAACATATATGACCTGTATTGTACTACACTGGCCACTTTGTCACCTAAACAATATTACTCGTTTAATATATTATGGTTACAGGAGCATTATGCTCATGTTATTTTAAAGTTTCAAAACATAATCTATATCCTCAACGGGGACAAAACTTTCACAATGATTCCATATGAATGGTTGTTGTTGCACCAGCATGCTTCACTGTAGTTAACCCTGAGTTGAGCTTCATCAGTTCCATAAGAGCAGCCGGGTGGAATCTTTGTGAATTTGAAGAAGAGACCAAGAGGAAGAGACCCAATACTTATCCTACTACCCCCAGAAGTATCATTTCACTTGGAGGACATTATAACCACGCCCAGTTTTAATGTGGGGGTTCGTTGTGCTTTAGCGAAAACTATGAATCTTCGGTTAAATCGGGAATCGAACTCATTGTCTTCCGATTATGAGAAAGACACTAACCAACTAGGCCACCGTGACCCGTCCATATGAATGGTTCAATATTCAACTATAAACACCAGCCAGTATACATATAAAACGATTTCCATGAAAATCCAAGCTGTATTACATACCATAGGGGGTCCTACACCATACTAATAAAAGATGTTTAGTAAATCTCTATTTCTTTTATTTTGATAAGTACCTCTATATTCAAATTTAATTTGTATATTAATAATTGCAGAGAATGTGTTCTTAATTTTACAAATTTAATAATGTATACAAAGTGCTAGAGAATATTTTCAATTCCTTAATTTTTTTATATAGGCATCATTGTTAAAAATAACAATTTTTATTGATTCTAGCAATTTAACAAAAATCAGAAGACAATGTTTTTAATTAAAGCATCACATACTCATGCAAGAATCCGAATATTTTTCCAATTAAAACAAAATCATACAGTTAAACAATGTTAACATAATTAAGACTGTAGTGACAAACTTACATTAATATTTTTTTTTTTTTGTTTTAAGATTTGGTTTGTAGTTCAAAAGTCAGTTTTAATTAAATGAAACTAATAAAACGGAATCCAGTTTAATATTAATTCCGAACCACTGCAAACATTCGAGGCCAAGGTGGGATTTATACCTACGAACTGTTGAAAGGAAGACCAAAGAACTAACATATTTGGTATACATATTTTGTCCCAATTTTGTTGAGAATCTCATGATATTCATGACCGTTAAAAGAAAGATCATGACATATTTACAATTTTTATGTTTCATGAATGACTGGAATTTCAGCTTCAAAAGCTGTATTTTGTTACGATTTCTTTTAGTTACAAGTATTTTAAATTTACTATTTTTTAAGTTTTTTTTATTGCATTATTACTTGAGCTTATTGTGATTTATCAATAATACGTTCATTAGAATGGATTGATCGAGATTCGATCCTTATCATTGTTTAATAACGGAAGACGGACATTTCACTTCGGTTTTCTGCATTTAAATATGCTTCGGCGAATGATAGGCAACTCTTCAGGTTTTGTTCTTTGGGACTGGTGAATACAGCTCTTGCTTCATGAAAAACAGAGGCAACCTGGCCTAGTCTGAATGTTTTATTACAGCGTTTGAGGTTTAATTTACCGTTACATGACATTAAAATACCGTAAATGACCACCAGGGCGCTGTGGACTAACATAGACAAGCAATGCATTAAAACTGTTGCAAATTATTTCTGATTGCATGCTACTCAGTATTTACTTTTTTATGTGATGCCGAATTACTCACTGAACCATATTCAGTGAAATTATATCCGATGCCTCCAGCAGAAAAATAAGAAAATTGTCGTACAACGGACTGCTGGTTATTGTAACAACTTTGGAATCGAGCGGCAGACTCCCTCGCACGAAAAGGTGCAACTCTCTTGTACAAGCAGTATATTCACATATTCCATACCACAAAATAAAACTATCATAATGACGACACCAGTTGAAAATAGTCGAAGCAATGGAAAATCATCGACTTCGGGGGTGCAGGGGCCCCATTTAGGTCACTCACTGGTCATGACTTGCCCGGGAAAGCATTTTCACAGCAATGGAATTTTTTGCCCAAACTTCTCGCCTATTCCTTAATTAGATTCTTTTCATTTTGATTTTACCAGCGCAAGACCCTCAGATAAAATGAAACGATCTTTGATAAAGTTAAGTGCTTGAGTAAATCATTGTTTAAGAACTAATTGAGAATATTGAAATAAATGTCTTAGAAGAATAAAGGTACAAATTCATGAAAGCCTGAAAGATGAGAAACATTATATTAAAAAAAAGCACTGTTGTTTGAGGTTGGTTTGTCTGTCTGTTACACAACGGTCATTTTTTGCACATGAGGGCTATTTAGACCGGGATCTACGGTTTAAAATGGATTCTGAACCACTACGAACATCCATGCCCAAAGTGGGATTCGAACCCACGAACTATTGAACCGAAGGCCAGAGCGCTAACCATTCGGCTGCCAACTCAGCCACTGTTTTCGGAAAACCACAAGCCTCATGTCATTCAAAGCAGATTTTATTTGGTTGTTTTTCGTTTCTTTTCAATATTTCGGAACAGTCTGAGATGTAGAGGAGGAATCCATTTCTATATCTGTTTCAAAAGACTCAATTCTGTCAATTGTTCTTTCAATATTTTTTTCTCAGATTTTGGATTTTTTAAATTTTGTATCATTAGTCTTGAATTTATATTAATAATTAAAGTAGATTTCTTTGCGTTATTAGAAGTTGATGAAGTGAATTTAAGATGGCAAAGTTGAAAATGGAGCAGATATTAGTAAACTACTCTTATTCGTTGCATTGTTTATTTTTGAATTAGTTTGTGAAGTAGGAGAACAAAAAACGTCAACTTTTTGTGTTCTTACTTTTTGTTTTGCTTCCAGATAAGTTTTGTAATACTATTTGTTTTACTTCCAAGTAATATTTTTGTGGGCGCCTGGGTGCACAGCTGACACATGGTTTAAACCCTCTGTATTAGGGAGAAAGAAATTGATTTATATTTTACTTCCCGAGGTAAGACTTTGGTAGAAAACTCAAAAGTTAATAAATTGTCCAAGTCAAAATGCACGTCTACAGTTTTCCTTTCGGAAGTTGAAAATAATAAGCGTGTTTTATCATGTAATTAGAATCACCCCATATATAAATGCCCTAATTATAAAAATATGTCAGTAAATGAGAGTATTGAGTTTGTAAAATCAAATCACTTCTGTTTTAATTGCTTGAGGGAATAATCATAGGGTAACGACTTGTAAATCAAAACATTCGTGCAATATCTGTAAGCGGCGTCATCATGCCACATTTCACTTTCAGTCAGAGCAAAAACGAAAACGTTTATCGGCGCCTAATGAGAATGTAAATAATCTCAATGCGAAAGTGAGTTCCTTCCCCTCCTCCACAGCTTTAGAAATCGTTCCTACTGCCAATAAACAAGAGCCACGAGGTCAGGATCAAAATTGCTTGGCGGTGACTAGTTATACTTCGTCAACAAATTCGAAGTCTGTACTACTTAGCACTCTTATTTGTTTTTTAAACCGATGACTTGGGATATGTTTTACGCGTTCGCGGTTATTAGACGTTGGAGCCAGTGCTAATTTTTTGAGTACGAGTTGCGTTGACAAGCTTAATTTAAGAAAGGAAAAATAAATATTAGAGTTTCAGGTTTAAATGGAATGTCTCTGACAATTAAATCTAAAGTTAATGCTACGATTGTTATTGATATAAGAAATTTCAAAATTAGATTTAGAATTTTTGGTTGATCCCAGTGTTACAAATTTGACCCCTTTAAGGCAAATTGATATTTGCGTTCCGGAATTAAAAAACATTAATTTAGCGGATTCGGGATTTAATGTTCCAGGTCCAATCGATTTAATTCTGGGAGCAGAGAACCGGACTTATGTAATTTAGAATTAATTATAAAATGACGTGATTGATTTTATAAATTAATACATTTATTTTAAAAAACATAAATTTTTTAAACGGGAAATAAGTCGTTACGTATCATAGATATAAGCAGATGTAATTATTCGCAATCTAATGTATTACACTATTCACATTTTTCTTACCTTTGATAAAGCGAATTGAACAATTACTTTTTCAAAGTTGATCATTTCAAATTTTTCTTTTTTTATACTTAAAATTGTTACATCACTTAGACGGTTTTGACTCATGGTGAATCATAAATAAGTCGAAATTAATTTTATTTTGCTAAATGAACGTTCACAGCTTGCAATTGATGCAGAAATAGTAAAAAGTATTTGAATGGCAACATCTCTCTATCTTCACCGTTTGAGTTAAGACATGTTGGAAATTCTAATAGAGTTTTTGATTTAATTTCATTTCTACAGCTGAGTTACATCTTTCAGTCCCACATTTCTCTATAGACTTCTGTTCCATGGAAATCTGTATGACAAAATTCACCCAAACTTTTACATTTGTTCACGGTGACTTAGTGCTCCCAAGATACAGGTCCAAGGTTCGATTCTCAGGCTAGGTCAACTCAATCTTTCATCCTTTCAGTCGATAGATTAACTGAGTACCAATCATGCTTGGGAACTAAACACCGGGGATTTAGATTTAGGCTGATTACCTGACCGGGACATATGCTTTGCACCCCAGGGCCCTCTGCTAGAAAAACAGATATGGGCCCTGTAGGCCTTGTGATCCGGATATTAGTTTTGAAGTTGGGATATTTATTTATCAATCAATTTTTTTACTTTTAAGAAAATTCATTTTAATAGTTTGTCATTTCCGTAAGAATGTCTTACAAAATTTTTAATGTTTTTTTTTCCCTAGCTTGTTAACCAATTGAAACAAATATTTTTACTCCATATTAATTGTCCATTAGCTTTTTTACGAGATTCTATACATTGTTGATCATTTGGTGTTGAACGTATTCTATAACTTATCTTAACGTATTTTTAAAAATTCTATAATATTACTACATATCATAATATTACTACATATCATAATATTACTACATATCATAATATTACTACTCTATAATAACAAACTTTAGTTATTTATAGCAAAATAATAATTGGGTAAGACTTTACACTCCTAATTTAAGTTCAACTCACCTGATTTTTCACAATGATATCTTTTTAAACATTTCATTTACCACAGATTAAACAAAAAAATTTATTTCATTTTTTTATTACAGAAAAATTCTTGTGAAAAACAATTTTAACTTTATGGGAAATTTCGCATTTAAAATAGCTTTTTAAATTATATCATTCAGACCATTAATGTAAACCAAAATTATTTTTATTATAAAAAATTTAATTCACAAAACGTAATATTGATAGTTTATAATATTTCATTTTTGTACAATATATAAAACCAATTTTTTTGATTGCAAAATTAGAAGACCTTTGTTAATAAGTCTTCATCTAATTTCAGTTTAGATAACTCAATATAATAATTTCAGTTTAGATAACTCAATATAATAATTTCAGTTTAGATATGCCATAGCATTATCAATGCAAATATCTGATGAGCAATGGAACGTTAATACAGACAACAAAATTATTTTGCAAATTTCTTAAATTAAAAATCAAAACACACATAAATTCAAATAAAATTATGTATATCTAACATAATCAGAAATTTTTAGTCAAACAATATATATTATTAAAAAAAATTTTTTTTCCTCCAAACTGATGTACTGTATATTGTTCATTCAAATCTTTCATTGATTCAAAATATTATCAAGAATTTAAAGTGCTGAGACAAAAAATGTATTTTAATTGTTATATCGCATAATTTTATGTACAGAAATTTTCTCAATTAGTTATCATAGTTATGAAAATTTTCTTCGTATTTTAAAGGCATTTTTTAAAACTGTTTTATAACTTCGATGAAAACTTCGTATTTCTTTGTATTTTATATTAAAATATATTTTATTATTAAAATAAGGACTAATTTTTATTAAAATTTATTTCTATTAAGAATCATTTTGGAATTGATGTTCATGCAATGGCATGAAGTTTTTTCTTTCCATAAATTTAAATCATTTAAAGACGATCTTATTTTTAAAATTTTACTATGTAGAATGAGAAATATGTACGATTTTTGTATATATTTCTTGAACGAATTTTTCAAGTTAAAAGATTTGTTTTTTATGTAAATTGAACTAATTAATTAAGAGATATATTCTGTAACGTTTAAGGAGTGTTGTAGAGACAGCTAAAACCTGCAATAGGTTATTAAGCTATTATATAAGATGATCCTGTGTGTTTAAACATAAAGAAAAGAAAAAAAAATATTTAAAGAAAAAACATTCACAGATTTTTAATTTCTACCAATTGAAAAAAGAATTTTTCAATATAAGGTGCTAATGTAAAGCCAACAAAATTACGAATCAAATAAAAATTATTTCCCCAAATAAAAACATTTAAAGATTATATAAATTATTTTTAAATGAATAGTTTTAACAAATAAGTAATTTAATATTTAATTTTCAAAACTCTTGCAAAAATATGTTAATAACAGTTTTATACCCCAGCAAAAATATGAAACAAATATTCATATTGAAAGAATACATAGTAGACAGAAAATATAACTTACGACAATATTTTAAATGTCAAAACTCCAGATTTTCAAAAGTCTACGTTTTTGTTTCCGATGAAGCCATATTTTGGAAGAAACGAAATACCAACCGTGTGAACAATAAAAAGGAAGGAAAGTTTATGTGTTTTCTTAGAATTTGGAGGTAATTAGCTCCCCCTTCCATTTCTATTCCAGGAAGGCAATTCACTAGGGAGCATACTATAGTGCTATTTTATGAAAAATTTCCTCCCTTTCTTTGAAGGTCAGTCGGGTGCCGGACACAATATTTTTGACAAAGAGAACTGAATATGAAACACGTTTTAGCAGGAATTTTCTCAGGAGTGTAACGTATCATCAGACTGAATGGCCACAGCAGTAAAAGCCTAAGATAAAAATATACAAGGGTTTTATTTTTATTTTGAGGCACAATGAATAGTACTATTTCACTAAGTCTCAATAACTACTGAAACGGATCTTTCTATATCGCTTCTTGATAACTTAAGTAAAATCTGACTTTTCTGTTATTATAAATTTAAATTCTTACACAAGTTTTCATTAATAATATTTTAGTTATATGAAATTTTCTTTTTTTGCGCATAATTATTTATTACGTTATTATAATCAAAATGAGACTACATTTTCACATTATTATCATAAAAAGATATAAAATATTAGTGAAATGCTGCTTGTTAAATAAAATGATTTAATCTGTTTTGAGAAATTAAAAATAGCACGTCAAATAATATTTCAAAACACTGAAATTTCGACAAAAAACTTTTTAAGTTTTGAATTTTTGAATAATTATAACATCCAGAAGGGCCCAAAAAATAATATTCGTTGATCATTTTTTTTTTATTTTATTTTTTATATTGAGTAAAACAAACTTATTTGTTTTGTTAATTTTATTGTTATGTCTTTTTGTACGTTGTACACAACTTGAATTTGATAACCTGTATAACAATTTAGTCATAAAGGGCACTATGAATCTTGGCGTATTCACAAAATTCAATAGGTGTCTTTCATGAGCTTACTCTTCTGTAATCTCCCTAAGTTAATAGATCCAAAAATTACCATTTAACATTAATGTTTTTATACTAAAGTGAAAACCTTTCATATGCTTTAAAATGGATTTGACCAATCCAATATTCCAGAAATTTTATATGAAAAAAAATCAACATATTTTCATTATTTACACATTTACAAGATTTTTAGTATAAAAAAATAGTGTCACAAACTTTGAGCCAAGTGTGAAACTTAAAAAGGAAAGGATTAAAAGAATGAAAACCGATAATCTAACTAGTCAAGAAATGAAAATCGAAGCATGGTTAAAAAAATAAACATTTTAAAAGGAACTAAACCATGCAAAATGATTATTAATAAAGAAATATAAGACTAAGAGTTTCATTTATGGCAAGTTCCTACAGCTCTCCCTCATTTTTCAACAACCCCTTCTCCTTTTCAAATATGATTCCTCCCTGGAGCTTTATTTTATATTTCCTTGGACATAACACAATAGTTATAAAATGCTAAGTTTATTTCTGTGAATAAAATTGATATTATTATAAAACTAAGATTGAAATTTTCTGAAAAATTTTGTTTAGCTTTGAAATGATTTAGCGCCCATCTGCAAGCTGCACCCGGGGCATGATAGCCCCCTTGCCCCCCCCCCGTCACTACGCCACTAGTTTAAAAAACATCTTTTTGCATTTACTACCGACATTCAAAAAATATATAGAACGATTTGAATTGATCCTGCACAAAGAGACTTGCAAAGAATTGTATGGAAAAATAGCCAGGAAGCGAATATTAAAACGCTAATCAAATGAATTTTATTACCATTTAACATTAATGTTTTTTATACTAAAGTGAAAACCTTTCATATGCTTTAAAATGGATTTGACCAATCCAATATTCCAGAAATTTTATATGAAAAAAAATCAACATATTTATGCACAGTGACGCATGGAACCACCAGTGCTCCATATTTGGCTCAGAGATGTCTTCAACAGTTAGATACTGATGAACAACTGAAATTTCCATTGGCTTCTCAAGTAGTTCAGAATGATATGTACGTAGATGACATATTGAGTGGAGGGTCCAATTTAGAAAGCGTAAAGTGTCTAAAGCAAGAATTAACTCAAATATTTAAAAACTGTGGTATAGAACGATATAAATAGCAAAGTAACTGTGCAGGAGTTAAGAGAATTTTCTGAAGATTCAAATGACTATAGCTTTGATCAAACAAAAACATTAGGGTTGCTATGGAAGACCAAAAGTGATGAGCTTTCCTAAAATATGCCCAAAAAGGATGTTTCTATGGTTACAAAGAGAGAAATTTTGTCCATAATTGCACGCATTTTTGACCCACTTGGTTTGATAGGACCTGTGCTTACAAAGGCTAAGGTTTTTATGCAACGTCTGTGGAGGTTATCAATAGACTGGGATGAAAGACTGCCATCAGATGTCGTACAAGAATGGTTACAGTTTTTTGATGGGTTGTGTGACATTAACTGTATTAAAATTAATCGAAGTATGATACCAGAAAATGTCGTAAAAATTGAACTTTTAGGATTCTCGGATGCCTCAGAGGGCTATAACGGTGCAGCAGTCTATGTAAGATGCGAATCAGCCAGTGATGAAGTAACTTCACATCTAGTGTGCAGCAATAGCTACCTACTAGGTAGTTACAGACAAGCAAGAAGCAAACGATTAATACACTGGGAATTACAATGTACCATCCACCCAAAGGGTTGCTACACATGGCTAACACGTAGGGATCTTGACTGTCCTTGAGAAGCAAGAAGTAAACAGAGAGGTTACTACAACTCATGGAGAACTCCCTCGTTCCTGTCGGGAGGATAGAAGGGATGAAGTGAAGATTAGAAGGAGAAGAAAGGAAAAACAGAAAGAGAATAAAGCTGCCTGGGATTGGGACACATGTCATCACCTAAAGAAGGTGAGCCTCATGAGGGGTCTTTAAGAGAAAATATGGACGGAGCTCTGATTCGTCGCTGTAAAGCACTTCTTGTCATGGGCGTACCAGAGCAAGGCAATCATTTCTATCATTTTCCGTTTAATTGTATTTTATAACTTTTTTTCACACTTTCTATGAATTAACATTTGCATTTTATAAGGTAAATAAATATATAATTTTGAGAAATTTTTTTACTAACATTAATTGTATTCTGTCTTGCCGTTACAAACAAAAAATAATATTCAGTGAAATAAAGGGGCAGATTATTAAAGGCTGAAAAAATTAAAGCATGAAGAAAATATTTAAGATAAAAATTGCGATATATATGATTAAATTCAACACAAAAATTTTAATTTATATGTAAACAAATTATTATAAATGTAAAGTTTATAACTATTTTTCCTGGAGTCAAACTATTTCAAACTCTTAATGGATCCACTTCATGTCTATTGTCTATATTAAATAGAATAAGAAAATTTCGTTACTCTTTTCGTAACCACAGTTAAAAATTAATTATGTCATCCCTAACATATTTAAGTATACTCTGCGCACACCCTCTTCAAAAAAATGTGGCCAAGTTGACAGCTGAATGATTAGCATTCTGGTTTCCCATTAAAAGGATCTTGGGTTCGTATCTCACTTTGGACAAGGAAGTTTGTACTCATGTGAAATCAACTGTAAACATTAGTCATCGGGTGCGATAACTGACCATTGAACAACAAACAACTAAAAATTTTCAGAAAGAGTTTTCATAAATAGCGAGTTAAATTCACAAATTGCTAAACAGGAAATTCAGAAAAATCATAAGCACTTATAATGATAGAATATTTATAAATGATCCATTATCAATACAGAATCTCAGGCAACATGAGGTGAGTATATATGAGATTTACAACTGTCTTCAATTGTTAAGTTTTCAACTCTTCGCAATTTCAAATATCAAATTCTCTAGCTCGTAACTGCCATAAGCATACATTTCGGAGTTAAAATTACAGCTCGATCCCAAACATTAAGAAAATGGATACCACGCTTCAGCCTTCAACCCGTACATATATCGAAGGAAATGGTTGAGAGTTTTCAAAATTATTGGCCTTGATCACACAGGATGGTTTGGTTGGTTGGTTGGTTTGTTTGTTTGTCGCGTAACGGTCATTTTTATCCACACGAGGGCTAATTAGACCTGGATCTACGGTTTAAAGTGGATTCCGACCCACTACAAACATCCATTCTCTAGGTGGGATTCGAAACCACGAACTATTGAACCGAAGGTAAGATTGTAACCATTCGGCTGCCAGCTCGGCTTAGTCACACAGGAATATGACCGTCTGTTTAAGAGAAATCATGGAAAACGATCTAATGAGTATTAAAAAAACCTACGTTTTTAGCTGGGCTATTCACTATATGGCATACATTTTCCATTATCTTGTCATTTATCAGATAAAAAGAAAAGTAAAAATTCCAAAACTTTTGAAGTTCGGCATTATTAAGATAATCTAAAATCAAATAACTCCTTTTAAGTCTATTGTCGTAATCTAGTAATTATATAGGACTCTTCAGAGTGAGAAATACAAATATCAATCCTAGTTATTGTTGAATATTTGGAATTTTTTTATTTTCAGCATTCATTAATGTCAAGGTGAAAACTAGGAAGTATTCCGCGACTTATCCTTTATGACACACGAATATGGCAAATCTACTCCATTAAACGGCTCTCCGGACGAAATGCACACAACTGACATTTAGATGCTCAAAAACAGTTTTGGTCTATTATGTTATCAGTTAATATATATAATATGTATTTTTAATCAGCCTTAAAATATATTATGAAAGTTGGTATTAGGAACCTAAGCTTGCACAACATGAAAATAGTCAACCGAAAAACATCATGGTACATGGATTCAAAAGGTAAATTCAAACCACATCAAATTTAACGTAATTTTAATATTTTTTTAAATTACAGACATTTTTTTACCATAACTTAAACAATACTGTTAATTAAAAGCATCGAATATATTTTCTAAGGATACTTTTACAAAAGGCTATACCAGAAATTTATCACGAATCGCTACCGTATATATATATATATATATATATATATATATATATATATATATATATATTAAAAATCCATTATATTCAGAAATATTTTGCATTAAAATTAAAAAGTTAATTTAATGTAGTAACATTACATTTGCGTTTGTTTGTACCAAAAAGTGTTTTTAAAATTTACTTTTACATAGAGTTTAATTGACGCAGTTTTAAACTCTTACGCAAGATACATTTTAAATAAGAAAAACTGCACCCTCAATCTACTTCGAATTAATGTACAAAAAATAGATTCTCAGAAATTAAGATTATTTTTGGCTTTAACGGGACGAAAAAACGATGCAAAACCACGTCGTTACATTTGTCAATACAAGTCAATACAAACGAAACATTAAGCTGTAATTATAAAAGGTAAACCGTGTAATAGTAATACGCGATAGATTTCGTCATGAGAAAAATTAACGGATAACGTCAATGACTGTTTTCAATGAATATAAGTGAACTATGAAAGGTTAAATCCTCACCCATATTAAAATATAAATTTGCAGAAAAATATTCAAGAATTAATTTACTATTAACTTTTACGCGGTGAAAGCTCTTTACGAAATATTTACATATGGTGTTTTACCAAACAAAACGATACGATAGATATATATAAATGCAAAATAAGTATAAAAAATAAGACAATTTAATAAGTAAAATTTGAAAATTTGTCATGTTTTCAACAAAATTTAAATTCGATATTAAGCAGAATAAATAAGTTTCATAATTTATTAAAATATTTATACCAGTAAATCAATTCTAAAATAAAATATAATTTGAATTCTAAAAATGTGATAAAGTTTTGTATCAAAGTTGTGTATTGCACTAAAATAAAGGAAGGAGAAAAATACAATGAATATAATTAAAATTTCAACATGGAAACAGTTTTACTGAGAATTCTGTGGATGTTGGTTCAACCTGAAGATTAATTTAATCAAGACCTACAGTTTAAAGTGGATTCTGAACCATTACAAGATCCCTAACCGAGACAGGATTCGAATTCACGAGTTCTTATATTGAAGAGCAGAATTGGAAAGTCCGAAATGGTGTGGATCATGGCAAAAGTTACTGCACAATAAGTTTAAATCACTATTATTAACCGCTTAATTTAATTTCTGATGCTGAAATATCGAGCATGGAAATGAAGCATAACTTATATTTTAAGTTAACTAAATGCCAACACCCTAGTATTTAAGATTCACTTTATTTCAAGGTAGTGTTCTCACTTCAACTACATACAAAATTTCGGAGATAAAAGGATTTTATTCATAACTCGATATACGAACACATTTACTTAATGAAAGAAATCAAATTTCAAAATCAGAATTGAAAATGATGAAATAATTCTCAAAATAAGTTTAAAAAATTCATTTTTTAAAACTTTCTTATCTATTTCGACAAATTAAATGTAATATCATTTCCCCTTCAATTAAGAAATTAAAAGCTATAACACAAAAAGAAATGTTTTTTTCCCCCTTTTTATTTTAACCAAATTAATTCTGACAGTATTGGAGCTTCCAGACTCCAATAAAAACATACGTGGCGGAAAAGATAAAAAAATCAAAGTGTACGTGTTTTCATTTAGAGGAGGGTGGGAAGCATTTCTCTCCCCTTCATAAAATCTGGTTTTAAAGCTGGAGTTTTGAAGAGCGCAAGATATTGGTTTTTATGTAAATACCGATACGCTATTTTTTATTTTTATTTATTTATTTTTTAAGAAAATAGAAAGTACTCTGACATTAATTATTATATTTTAGATTTTTCTTCTTTATATAAGTATAATGAAATACGAACATAATTCCTTTGTCTTTATTTCTAAATTAATATATTTAATATCTTGTTGGAGTTTAATTTATGAGAACATTTTGTTTGTCATAAATTTTTATGCAGAAAATTAGAAAAATTAGCAACGAACGATTGAATTTTTCATATTGTTATCATGTAAAGCAATAAATATTTAGGTAACTACATGGCCTAAAACTAATTTTCGTAATTTCTTCAATAGAAAATGTTTTTATGATTTAAGTTTATTTAACATTTCAGAGTTTTTAGTAAGAAATTTTCGGTATACCTAATGGTAACTGATATATACTATTAAATTTCATTAAATTTTTAAATTATTTTTCAAATAATTTACATAAAACATCTATTAATCTAGACTCAAAGAAAGAAAGAAAAAACACTACCCGAATATCGAGGAAAAGCTAATTACAAATACACAGATATTCCTCAGAAAACGCAGAGAAAAATAATTTAGATAATTTTTTTTAATGAACGATTTTCTTAGGATATCATTAATATTTATGTCTGACATTTTTAATAATTAGATATCAATTTTGGATTGGAATTTGATGCATATTGATTAGAAAACTCAGGATGAGTGGTTAATGTCGACGTAAATTGCTACCTTTATAATTTTTGATCATAGAATTACAAACACGTTTTTCCGTTGTTGTCAATGAAAAATAAATTTTTTCCCCACTCATTATTAAAATTTCTATTTTCTTGCTCATATTTTTTTATATTCATTCTGTCGTCATATTTATAAAAAGAACCGAGAAAGAAAAAGAAATACGAATTTGAAAATACAAGTTTTGCATTATTAAAACAGTAACAACACATATTACATACTAGGAAATAAATTACACAAGCAGTTAATGTTAGCCAAAAATTCCAGATTATAAATTATTTCCATAGCAAAAAATGATACGTATTATTTCCTCCAAAGCAACAACGTCAGCTGCTCTGTTGCAATTAAAGTTTACAAATTCAAACTCAGTCCGAGTCGGACGATTACGTCGTGTTTGTATTAGTTCCACGCAGTTTTTTGATGAGTCATTCTTCGTTTGAGAACTGGAAATGAAATTTGCTGAACAATGTTGTACTTCTGTCTTTTATATTTGTTGTCCAGTATGTTACTAAGACATTCTACAAAACTCATACGGAATTATAATCATTTTTTAAAATATAATAACACAAAAATGAAAAGAGAACTCTTGGTACATGTTTATCGAGATTCGCTATTAATCCTTCAAAGAGCCATAGATTGGCCACTCTTTGAATAAAATCTACTCTCTGTATGTGCAAATATCTAAAGAAAGAAAAAATCGACAGGGGCACAGAGACTCGAACAAAAAAATTAATATCCAATTTGGCGAGAGATCTCACCACCACTACATTACAAAATGAAGACTCGGACTACTGATCACACATCTGCTCTGAACGGAGATTTGAGTGTTGGTGTAAGTTTTTTATCTTTCACCACACGTTGAAATATACCCGACTGTGTGTACATCTAATCAGTATACTATGTGTCGTAGTTGCATCACTATCTTCAACAATGAATGGTTTGAAACATACTTAGAGCGTGTCTTTCTCGTATTCGGATGGTATAGCAGCAATCTCGATACCCAGACGAGAATTTCACTAACACATAAACATGGTACATACAACACTTTGAATATTAATCA
>CM057817.1:87988502-88098248 GCA_030067965.1 Latrodectus elegans | reverse complement strand
CATATATTGTTTGAATAAAATCGAACTGGCTTCCAACTTATGAACTGCCGGACATAATGATGACCATTTGCTCTTTAATTATATTTTTATTATAACTATACCAAATTCGCGACGTCATTGGTTCATTAACATTATTAGTGGACTTATTTTGAAATCCAGATTTACTATCTTATTAATCATGAGCTTGGACTGAGAAATGAAATGAATATTTCTTTTTATTTCCATATAATATCTGTTTCTAGGAAAATATCTTTCATAGAAAATTTCAGTGCCCTTTACTTATCAGGAAATTTCAATGCATAAGTCCTCATCTTCTTACCTATATATCTTTTACTGTATTTATTTATGGAAGCCAGTAAGCAATAAAAATTCTTTAATGTTCCGCAGTCTGTAGAAAAAATAAAACTGTGTATTCTATTTTAAGTAGCACATATGTTGCTCTGTGTTTAACTACACAAGTCATCATCTCTCCATAAAAATAATAAAACAACTGCAACATAAGCAGCTGTAGAAGCGCCTGCGAATCCATAAATCTTAATATTTCCATCATTCCAACAATGTCTTGGAATAACTGAGGTTTCTAGTTTTGCGAGAAGTGACACGCGAATTCTATCCACCGTTCCAAAAGAACTACTGGAAGCAAAGCATCACAATCAACTTGTAAGAGCCAGAATTCTTTCAGGAATAATTTTGCTCTTGTCACAACAGGACCAATAAGTCCCAGAGGATCGAATATCCTCGCAATGCCTGATAATACAGAGCGTTTAGTGTAAGTGTCTCTGTGCTGAATTGTAACATTCTATGAAAGGCAATCAAGTTGAGGATTCGCTAATACTCCTAGAGTCTTAACCGAACTAATTTTCTCAGAATCTTCGAGGGAATACTGTTCACTACTAGTGATACCTTCAAGAAGACTGTTATCGTTAGAATTCCACTTGTGAAGGGACTTACTTGCTCGTACAAGTAACTGGACTTGCTGGAGTAATACTTATCCTGTTGATTTCCGATCATATAACCCCGTTAATACGTCGTCTATATTATCACAGCGCTCCTTTAAAGTCAGAAAAAGCAAAGAAAAATTATTTTCTGTTGTTTGAGTTTGTAGCGCATTTCCAGTTAAGAACAGTTTCAAGTGAAATAATTTGTCAGATTCATCTAAATGCTCATTAAAAGATATAAATATTTCAAATTATACCAGTCCTTATAATATCTCGAAAACTTTGGAAGAGGAATATTTGGAAATTCTACCATTATACTACTACAGTTATTTTCATTAGCAAATGAATCAATATGCAATGTTTTCCTTTTGAAGGAGAATTTTAAATTTAACAAGCTTACCGCCAATTCTTTGATTTCTTCTTCTACTTGATTAAGGATTTGTTCACTGCATCTAAGATAGGGTGGTACTGTAGATGAAGTTAAATGAAATCATTTTTTGCTGCTTGAACATTTTTATTTTTTGCGACAAAAGTACTGCATTATCATTCTTGGCCTTATTACTTTGAACATATGCCTCTAATCTTCCAATTTTAGCTTTCAAAGTGCACGATTCAACACTTTGAAGTCTGACATAATTCAAAACAAAATTAATACTTTTTAACGATATTCAACAATATGTAATGTCGATACCATGAGCTTTATTTTGATGGCAAATACCTTAAGGATCATATTACTCAGAAGTTGGGCTTTTTTCTTGTTCTTCCCTCATTTTTGCATCCCCTTTTATCTAAATTTATGTTACATTTCTTGAAGAAAAAAATTAGAATTGAATTGTGTTACAATAAGATAATGATTTGATTAAAAGTTTATAATATATTTTAAAAATAAAATCTCTCGCCCGAACCAACCTCCCTCCATATATCTTTCAATACCTAATACCTTTCAATAACGAAGCCATTCCCCGTGGCTTTTACTATTAGTTAAAGGACATAATGTATGTTCTCTCTCTCATAAGCACACATTCTGCTGTTTAGTTTTAAAATTTAAATAAAATTCGGAAATTATATTCTCTGCTGAACTGAAAATTCTTCTAACTCTTTTAAATAAACTTATGTTACATTTTTTGAAGAAAAAAATAGTATTGAAATGCATTACAGAAAATAATGATTACATTAAAAATTTAATGTATTCAAAAACTAAAATCCTTCAAACCGATTTAACTTCCTACAAAAATCATACCTTTCTATAACAAAGCACCCCTGTTGCTTTCACTATTAGTTAAAAGTCTCAATGTATATTGTAACTCGTGAGCCCATATTCTGCTGTTTACTTTAAAAAATTAATTAAAATTCAGATAATTGTGCTCAATACTTGATGAAAAATTCTTCTAACGCTTCCATCTTAACCTATGTTACATTTATTAAAAAAAATATTAGTATTGATGTATATTACCATAATATAATAATTACACTAAAAATTTAATATATTTTAAAAATAAAAACCCTCGCTGAACCCCCATACCTCCATAAACTTTACCTTTCTATAACTAAGCCAAGTTTGTCTTCGAGTATTAGTTAAAGATTTCAATATATATATTGTGACTGATTAGCTCGTATTCTGCTGTTTACTTTAAAAATTTAATTAAAATTCGGAAAACTGTTTTCACTGCTTGACTAAAAATTGTTCTAACTCTTTTATCTAATCTTATGTTAGATTTATTAAAGAAAAATTTATTATTGAAGTACATTATTATAATATAATAATAGCATTAAAAATTTAATATATATTAAAAATAAAATCATTAGCTCGACTCAACCACTCTCCATAATCGGTACCTTTCTTTAACGAGGAACCCCGTTAATGCAACTAACATTGAAAGTTCTCAATGTGTTATCACTGATAAGCTCATAGTCTGCTGTTTACATTTCAAATTTAATTAAAAGACATAAATTATGTTCACTACTAGAAAATATTCTGCTAATCCTATTATATAAACTTATTTTACGTTTATTAATGAAAAAATTATAATATTGAAATGAATTACAGTAATATAATGATTACATTAAAAATATATTTTAAAAATAAAATCTCGCGCCCGAAAAAACTCCCACGATAAACCGAACATTTTTATAACGAAGTCCCCCTGGTGCTGTCACAAATAGCTAAATGTATGAATGCAAATTGTCACTCATAAACATATATTCTGCTGTTTACTTTAAAAATTTAATTAAAATTCGGATATTAGTGTTCACTCTGCTGGACTAAAAATTCTTCTAACCTTTATATCTAAAGTTATGTTATATTTATTACAGAAAAAATTATTAATTGAAGTGTATGACAATAATATAATAATTGCAATAAAAATTTAATTTAATTTTAAAAAGAAAATCCGTCGCCTGACCCAACTTCCCTCCTTACTTCGTACCTCTCATTAAGGGAGCCCCCTGGTGCGGTCATAAATAATTAAAGGTCTCAACGTCTGTTGTCACCTATGAGCAAATAATCTGCTGTTTATTTCTTAAAGTTTTATATAAAATTCCAATATTATATTCACTGCGCTGGAATGAAAATTCTTCCAAGCATAGTATAAAAACTAATTTTATATTTATTAAAGGAAAATTAGTATTGAAGTATACTACAATAATATAATAATTACATTAAAAATTTAATATTTTAAAAATAAAATCCATCACCCGATAAAATCTCCCTCCAAAAAGTGTACCTGTCCATACCAAAGACCCTCCCCCCTCCTTCTGTCATAATTAGTTAAAGATCTCAATGTCGTTATCACTCATGATCCCATATTCTCGTGATTATTTTTCAAATTTAATTAAAATTCGGAAATTATATTCACTGCTAGACTGAAGGTTTTTCTAACCCTTTTATATAAACTCATGTTTAATTTAATAAAGAAAAATTAATATTGAAGTGTATTACATTAATATAACAATAATATTAAAAATGAAATATATTTTAAAAATAAATTGTCACGCCCGATCCAACCTCCCTCCATAAACTGTACCTTTCTATAACGAAGTCCTTGTTGCTTTTCTTATTGTTTAAAGCTGTGATTCTCAACATGTGGGGTGCGCACACTAGGGGGGCGCGAGCATATCCAAGAGAAAATGTTATTTAAAAAAATTGATTAATTGACTGAAAGGAAAGAACGCACACACACATACAAAACAAAATACATTTGAGCATATTTAATAATTAATTTATTAAATTAAAACAATAATTAAAATAATATATAATTAAATTTAATTTAATATTAGAAATAGACGACACTTTCAGTTCTATTTCTGCTGAGATCTATATTTTGTCCTTAAATAAGACACAACAGAAAATCCAGTTTCACAAAGGTAAGATGTTGAAAATGGTAGTAGATGGGAAATGCCCTTGTTTTTAGTGCACAAAACTCATCCACTCCTGGCTAAAATTAGAATAGTGATTTATTACTCAATTGTCTTTTGGTTTCGCCGCTTGCCGTGAAGTCTATGAAGGTTTCTTCCTCTTCAATTGAGAGTCCAGGAGTATTTTGAAATGGATCCCTCACCCACTTGTAACTTGGTATCAGTTTGTCGTCAGCAAGAAAGTACTTTTTAAAATTCTTTGCTATCATTGCTAAATGATTTTCAATGGTTACAAAAAAACTTTTACATTTTGTTCTTCAACCTTGTAAGTTTTAATACAATCATTCAAATTTGCAAATATTGTTAAGTTTTCTTACTTTAAATTTCTGCTCCACAATTCCAATTTCCTACAAACAGCATTAATTTTATCACTTGTATCCAATATACACTACTGGCCATTAAAATTGCTACATCAAGAAGGCGACATGCTACAGACGTGAAATTTGTACGAAAGGAAGAAGGTGCTGTGATATGCAAATGATTAGCTTTCCAGCGCATTCAGACAAAGCAGGCGCCAGTAGCGACACCTACATTGTGTTTAAATGAGGAAATTGTTCAGCCGGTTCCTCATACACAAATTGCTTTTGAACGTTGTTGCCTGGTGAAAAGTTGTTGTGATGCCTCATGTAAGAAGGAGAAATGCGTACCAACACGTTTCTGACTTTCATAAAGGTCGAATTGTAGCGTACCTGGATTGCGGTTTATCTTATCACTGTATTGCTGCTCGCGTCGGTCTAGATCCAATGACTGTTAGCAGAATATGGAATCGATGGTTTCAGGATGGTAATACAAAACGCCATGCGGGATCTCAACGGCCACCTATCACTAGCAGCGGAGAAGACAGGCATATTATCCGCATGGCCGTAATGGATCGTGCAACCACGTCACGAGCCGTGAGTCAAGAAACGGGGTCGTTTGGAAGACAATAAGTGTCTGCACGAACAGTTCGACGACGATTGCAGCAGCATGGACTCTCAGCTCGGAGACAATGGCTGCGGCTTCCCTTGACGCTGCATCATAGACAAGAGCGCCTTCAGTGGTGTGATCAACGACGAACCTGGGCGCACGAATGGCGAGATGTCATCTTTTCAAATGAATCCAGGTTCTGTGTACAGCATCATGATGGTCTCATCCGTGTTTGGCGGCATCGTGATGAACGCATACTAGCAGCGTGCATTCGTCATCGTCATATTGGCCCATCACCTGGCGTGATGGTATGGGGTGCCATTGGATACACGTCTCGGTCACCTCTTGTTCGCATTGACGGTGCTTTGAACAGTGCACGTTACATTTCTGGTGTGTTACAACCCGTGGCTCTACCCTTTATTCGAGCCCTGCGAAACCCTACGTTTCAGCAGGATAATGCTCAACCGCATGTTGCCGGTATTGTACGGACCTTCCTCGATACGGAACATGTTCGGCTGTTGCCCTGGCCAGCACGTTCTCCAGATCTTTCACCAATAGAAAACGTCTGGTCAATGGTTGCCTAGCGACTGGCTCGTCACCAAAACGCCAGTCACTACGGTTGATGAATTGTGGCATCGTGTTGAAGCTGCATGGGCATCTGTACCTGTACATGCAATCCAATCTCGGTTTGACTCAATGCCCAGGCGTATAACTGCTATTATTACTGCCAGAGGTGGTTGTTCTGGGTACTGATTTGTCAGGATCTATCCGGCCAATATTATTTCTAGTATAATATATTTGTCCGATAAATATCATTTTGTTATCTGCATTTCTTCCTGGTGTAGCAATTTTAATGGCCAGTAGTGTATGTGTATTTGCTCCTTGCAGATGAAGATTTAAGTTATTTAATTTCTCGAATATGTCAACCATGTAGCTCAATTTCTTCACAAATAAACTATCGCGAAAATTCTCAGCTTCCGGTCTGTTTTCTTCTTCTAGGAAAACGGCGATTTCTTTTTATAATTTATAAACACGTTGCAAAAATTTCCCTCGTGATAATCATCTTGCCTTGCAATAAAAATGTAACGCTGAGTGTACTGCACTCATGTCTTTACAAAGTGCAAAAAAGATTCTTGATTTTAGGTTTCTCATTTTTATATAATTTACTACGGTTACAACCGTATTTAACACAATAATCAAACCTGGACTCATTTCTTTGGAAACCAAAGCTTCTCTGTGGATCATATCATGCAATGCGTCCAGATGCACTGTGGCGATTTTTGTTTCACAAGTGCTTGAATACTTTGGAATCTTCCGGACATAGAACGAGCACCATTGGTGCATATTCCGAAGCAATTTTTCTATTCTATGTTTGCCTCGTTCATAAAATCATTTAAGATAGCAAATAATGCGAGTGCTGTTGCATTGAGTTCTATTGGTTTGCAGAAAAGTAATTTTTCTACTACTGACTATTCATCACAAAATCTAATATAGGCAATGGAATTGTCATCTTTATTACTATCTGTTGTCTCATCGAGTTGTATTGATAAACAATTTGTCACACAACTTCGACAAAAGCTGACACTCTACACCTTCAGCTATATCAATAATTCGAAGGGCAACAGTATCGTTTAAAAGAGGTATAGACTGCAATTGTTTTGCAAAATTATCTCCATACATAATTTATACAATCTCAATTGCGGCTGGCAAAATAAGCTCTTTACAAATTTTGTGAGGCTTTTTACATCTGGCAATTTTACATGAAACTTTGTAAGAGACAAGTAAAGCTTTTTCATTCACAGACAAATTTTGTTTAAACAATGATTATTGCTTTTCATATGATTTTAGTTTTAATTCGAAGTTTTACAAAAGTATAATAATTACATTATCAATTGACTATATTTTAGAAACCAAATCCCATACCCAACAAAACCTCCCTCCATAAACTGTACCTTTCTCTAACAAAGCACCCCCTGTTGCTTTTACTATTAATTAAAGGTATCAATGTATGTTCTCAATCATGAGCCCATCTTCTTTGGTTTATATTTATAATTTAGTTAAAATTCGGAAATTATATTCTCCGCTGGACTGAAAATTTTTCTAACCCTTTTATATAAATTCATGTTATATTTAATAAAGAAAAATTAATTTTGAAGAGTATTACATTAATATAACAATAATATTCAAAATGTAATATATTTAAAAAGAAAACTCTCGACTGATTTAACCTCTATTCCAAAATTTTACCAGCCTATACCGAAGCGCCCCCCGGTTCTGTCATAATTAGTTAACGATCTCAATATCTGTTTTTACTCATGAACCCATATTCTGTTGTTTCTTTATAAAATTTAAATAAAATTATTTTCCCTGCGGGACTAGGAATTCGCTTAACCTTTCTATTTAAACTTTTGTTATATTTAATAAAGAAAAATATAGTATTAAATTTGTATTACATAATAGTTACCTTATCAAAATAATATATTTTAGAAATAAAATCCCTCACCCGACCCAACCTTCCTCCACAAACTTTACCTTTCTCTAACAACTCCCTCCTCGTTGCTTTTATCAATAATTAAAGTTATCTATGTATGTTTTCACTCATGAACCCATATTCTGCAGTTTATTTTTATAATTCCATAAAAATTTGGAAATTATATTCACCGCTGGACTAAAAATTAATTAAAATTTTTTTAACCAATCTTATATTCAATATATTAAAGATAAAATTAGTATACAAGTGTGTTAAAATAATATAATAATTATATAAAAAATTTAATATCTTTTACAAATAAAATAGCTCTTTCGAAAAAAGCTACCTTAATAAACTCTTCCTTTTTCTAAAGAAGCCGTCCCTCGTTACTTTTACTATTAATTAAAGGTATCAACGTATATTTTCAGTCGAAAAACCATATTCTGCTGTTTACTTTTAAAATTTAAGTAAAATTATGTTAACTGCTGGACTTAAAAGTCTTTTAACCATTCTATTAACATTACATTATTAAAGCTACATTTATTAAAGAAAAACTTAGCATTGAACTTGTATTACAATAGTATAATAATTACAATATTAATTTAATATATTTTAAAAATAAAATCCCTTAACCAACAACATCCTCGATAAACTGAAAATTTCTATAACGAAAACTTCCTCCGATGCTTATACTATTAGTTAAAGGTTTCAAAGTATGTTCTCACTCATATTCAGCCTCATTCGACTGCTTACTTTTAAAATTTAAGCAAAATTATGTTCTCGGCTGGTCTAAAAATTCTTTTAGCTTTTCTATCTAAACTTACGTAACTTTTATTAAAGAAAAAATTTGTACTGAAATGCATTACAATAATATAGCAATTATATTAAATATTTATTACATTTCAAACATAAATTCCCTCGCCCGATCCAACCTACTTCCAAAAAATGTACTTTCCTCTACTGTAGCCCACTCAACGTTGTTTTTAGAAAAACTAAAATCATCAATGTATATTCTCATTCTCAAAATACCATAATATACTGTTTACTTTTAAAATATAAGTAAAACTATGATCTATTCTGGGCCAAAAATTCTTCTCACTCTTTTAGATAAACTTATATTACACTTATTAAAGTAAAATTTAGTATTGAAGTATATTACAATTGTATAATTTTTACATAATCTGTTAATACATTAAAAAAAAGTCCTTCGTTCGACACATTTTCTATCCATAAACTGAACCGTTGTATAATGAAGCCATCCTTTCCCATAGGTATTATTATTTTTTAAAGGTATCAATGTATACTCGAAATTTTATGAGCCCATATTCTGCTTTTTATTTTTAAAATTTACTTAAAAGTTGGACATTATATTCCCTGCTGTAGTGAAATATTTTGTTATCCCTTAAATAAACTTTTAATACATTTATTTGATAAGAAATTAAAATTGAAGTGTATTACAATAACATCATAATTACATTCAAAGTTAAAATAATTTAAAAATAAAATCCCTCGATCAACCTAACTTCCGTCAATAAACTGTACCTTTCTATAACGAAGCCTTCCTCTGATGCTTATAATATTAGTTAAAGGCTTCAATGTATGTTCTCAAACATATTAACACATATTCTGCTGCTTACATTTAAAATTTAAGTAAAATTATGTTCCTATCTGGTCTAAATATTTTTTTAGCCTTTCTATCTAAACTTACATAACTTTTATTAAAGAAAAAAATTAGTATTGAAATGCCCTACAATAATATAGCAATTATATTAGAAATTTATTATATTTTAAACATAAAATCACTCGCCCGAGCCAAACTATCCTAAAAAAATGCACTTTTTTCTATCGTAGCCCCCTCCCCGTTGCCTTTAGGAAAGCTAAAATTATCAATGTATATTCTCACCCAGTCTCATGAAACCATATTCTACAGTTTACTTTATAAAAATTTAAGTAAAATTATATTCTCTCCCGCGCTAAAAATTCTTCTTAATCTTTTAGCTAAACTTATGTTACACTTATTTAAGAAAAATTTGGTATTGAAGTGCATTACAATGGTATAATATTTACATTATCAATTAATATATTTGAAATAAATATCCCTGATACGACACAACCTCCATCCATGAACTGTACCGTAGTATAAAGAAACCATCCCCCGCTCCATTGCTTTTATTATTTTTTAAGGTTATCAATGTATGTTCGCAATTTTATGAGCCCATATTCTGCTTTTTACTTTTAAACGTTACTTAAAATTTGGATATTATATTCACAGCTGACCTGAAAGTTTTTGTAACCCTCTTAATTAAACTTGTAATACATTTATTTAATAATAAATTTCAAATGAAGTGTATTACAATAACATCCTAATTACATTAATAGTTACAATAATTTAAACATAAAATCCCTCGACCAACCCAATCTCCCGTCAATAAACTGTACCTTTCTCTAACGAAGCTTTCCACCGATGCTTATACAATTAGATAAAGGTTTCTATGTATATTCTCACTCATATTCACCCATATTCTTCTTCTTACTTTTAAAATTTAAGTAAAATTATGTTCTCGGCTGATCTAAAAATTCTTTTAGCCTTATTATCTGAACTTAAGTAACTTTAAATGAAGAAAAAATTAGTATTGAAATGTATAACAATAAATAGTGATTATATTAATAATTTAATACATTTTAAACATAAAATCCCTCGCCCGATCTAAACTACTTCCAAAAAATGTTATTTCCTCTATTGTAGCCCCTTTATAAATTTTTATTTTCGTTCAGCTTAAAAAGCCGCGGCGACGCTAATACGTAAGTGCCCATCTCTAAAATGCTTTTTAAATTGCATTAAATTTTAAGTTATGTTCATGTTTGAAATTGTATATGTATTTCTTCTATCTATTAAAGCGTTTAGTTTGTTCTCCTACTATTCTATAAAAATGAGAAAAACAAATCTTTTTCAACAATCCAATATCAAATTTATTTAACAAGGCAAAGCAAACTATAAAAGTTAGCTTTGCCTTGTTAAATAAATATAAAAAAAGAGCGTCTTTTCCATAGCTCTTCTCCACACAGCGGTAACTTTCCATCTATATCCTTTTCCTTTACATTTTCTTTCGTTTGAACCCCAAAATTCTGGCAACCCTATGGTGTCATACCTCTACCTTCCGATGAACGCAACATGAGCAACAAATAAAAACTACAAAATGGCGTACAGAAAGTATTTTGTAACAGTTAATATTTATTGTGTTGAATATTTTTTACCTTTGAATGTACCCTTGTTAAACAGTTTTAACTGGTCTTTTCTTGATTTTAGATTGCAATTTTACTGTCATTAAAATTCATGCCAACTTGAAATTGTTTCTTAATTTTCAATTAAAACATAAAACATCAATAGTTTAAATTTTTTTAACCAGTGATATCTTATTTTTAAATTATTAAAATAACTGACGTTAAAGCATGCAAAGAACTTAAAAAATGCTGAGCTAAAAATCATGATGTTTAAAACATAATTAGAATGATACTTTAATTTACTATTACGATTCTAATACATATAATATTTGTTAATTTCGGGAAATATCCACTTTATTTAAAAGATGCTAAAGTACCATTTTGCATGCATTTTTATTTATACTTCATAGTTACACTGTTATTATATTTTAAGAAAGGTAGAGCAATTTTATAAAATAAATATTATGTGTATTTTTAAATTTATATATATATATATATATATATATATATATATATATATATATATATATATATATATATATATATATATATATATATAATTATGTCCTGTTTTGTAAAAATATCTTGTTTTCAGATTTTATTGATTAAGATTTCCAAAAATTTTCTTCTTTGAATGGAGTCTCTAAATTTTTATTTAACTTTTAGTTTCTTTTATCTTTTGAAACAAAAGATCTTTAAATTATGTTTTAAAAGATAAAAGCGAATTCCTAATTGAATACTTAATAAGTTAGCAAAATAACATTTAAAAATTGATGCGATGCATTATATAATACCAATTTTTAATATTTTAATTTTCAATTTATAGAAATGTTACTGAAACATTTTATTTGTCTTAATCTTTTCAATTTCTATTTCAAATACAACTATTCAAGAATTTCGCATTATTTCCAAAAACTGATATTTATGAATAAAAAAATATTATACTTACTAATCATTAGAATCGATAAAATATTTTAAATTACATTTCTACTGCAAATTAGAAAATGAATTTAATCTTAATAAATTCAAATATTAAATATTGCTACATTTATTTAAAATGTCAAATAAAAACTATACTCATAGTAAGTAAAAGAAATTTTCAGAAACATTGTTTTAAATAATTCGCATTAAAATTATTTATGATCAAAATATTTGTTATTTTTCTATTCTTAGAACATATTTATTCTTATTATAGTAAAATTATTCGAATATCAATTTTTAATAATTCTTCCAGTATTCATTATTTTTTGTAGATATTCTTATTTCATTTTCTATAAAAGTGGTGTTTAAGGTCTATTTTAGTAAATGTTTAAGGATTGATTAGTTTTTCAAATGGCTCAATATTTTCTGTAAAAAGTTCCTTTGTTATTTACTGAAAATTTTTAAATTTGATAGCAATTACAAATATATGATGACCATAATCTATGAACAATTTGCTTAAACGTATTTATAAAAATTTTTTATAATTTCATCACCAAATCACACCCAATTCAAGTAATACCAAGTTTAATTTAAAAACCGAAGTTGCCTTAAAAATCGAAGTACCTCAAATATGAGAAAATCATTTCACTATCCTGTTTTAAGAATAAAAAAAACTTCTTATTGTTAACAATTTCTATAATTGTAGCAGTGAAAGCTATTAAGTGAAAAATATCATTTTATATTCTTAAAACATGATAAAATAACAAACTATCGGTATCAATATCATCCTGTAATTTTTAATGCAGTGTTTAGCGTAAGAAATGAAGAAATTTAAAGTAAAATATTGGATATTTTTTCATTATTTTAATGGTATTATTGTATATTTTTGTAAAACATCCTATGTTGCATTATTTATTACAAAATATTTTTTCTTCTATTTATGGTCTGACTTAATATTTTAACTCAAAATGCGGTTCTTCTTTTGTTTTCAGTTAGTATAAAAAATTTTTTATGCCTAAAGACAACGCTTTCTCGTTCAAACATTGAATTCAAAGCTAATGACAAAATCAGCACTTTTTTTTTACAGCTTTTCATTGGCTGCTGTGATGAATAAATTAGCAACTGCATGAATGCGCAGAAATTGTCGTCTGAAAGCCCGCTGCCTTTCTAACCTGGACGCCAGACAGAAGAGCTCTTTAAAAGAATGCTGTTTCGTCAGACTGAACTACGTAAGTAAACTCACCGTTCCCCTATTTTGAAATAAGTTATTTTTTGTTCTTAATCTTTTAAAGTGAATTATTAAATTTATGGTGTTTTGCTTTCTTTACTAATTGTTTTAGTGTTCAGTACTAATAATTGAGTCATATTTTCTGATAATGCTAAAATTTTAACTACAGTAACATATTTTGTCTATCATTTACAGCATTTACTAGAGATCTTTTCTTAACTTTTAGGAAAGATAATCCATTTTATTTTAATAATAATTAATAATAAAGTATATATGTACAATGGCAAAAAGTTTTTTACAGTTCAACTATACTACAATGGTGTCCAATTAGCATTTTATAATAGATTTGTTATCATTCCATTTTTCAGTTGATAAAATTTGAACATTAACTACCGTAAGAAGGAAATTTATATGGGCATAAGAATAAGTATCAATCAATTATTAATTTTAAATGTTATATTGTAGAGTTCGCAACATATTTAATTCTTTATTATAGTTAACAATTTTATTAAATATTTCCTTAAAAATTTAATAATCCTAAACGTGCTAAATAAGTTAAATGGAAATTCTGAGAATAATAAATTGATAGTTAAAAATTATGATATAAGTTCATTTTAATTTTCATATTAACTTAATTAGGTGCATAAAAATATAATTAAAAATGTAGAAATTAAATATTTCAATCATTAAACATCTCATTAATTAAAGATTTTTTGCTCATTAAATTTTTTTCATTAAAAATCGGCATGGAGCTATAAAAATCTGTCATTGACACCAATTCGATATCGATGTTTGATGTGGACTAAGAAATAAATTATCCATTAATTCTATTTAAAATATTTTTTAATCACATTAAATACTAAATCAGTTATTCATTATATGGCTCATATACAAATGCAAAACTTTAAACTTCATACAAATATAAATACATAAAAATTAATTTTTTAATCTGTTTGAATCTCTCAATGAGGGTCATTTCTTAATAAATATTTGATCGTTCTTAAATGTATTTTACTGAAAATGTGTTAAAAAGTAATTTAAAGTTATATTTTGAAATTTCGTGAAAATTTCAATCTACACTTTGAAACGCAACATTAGTACTTTTTGTTTCAAAATTAAACGTTGTAAATTATTTTGCATGTTTTTATTGAATTTAGGTATTCCCCTGAAATAGTAAAATTGCTGTTAATGCATATTCATTAATTATAATGTTTTGAATATCTTAGTGCTTTAAAAAAAAACAGCATGGAATGGCTTAATTTTTTATAATCGGAATTCCTCTGAATGATTCCAATCTAAGTTATTATTGTGTTGAATTAAAAAAAATAGGTTAAATATAGGCTTGGTTCAAGCGAGCAATCTTAATCATTAAAAATGTAATAAACTTAATGATCTGTATTGTAAGGAATTAATTATCTGAATAAAATACCTTTCTATTAAATGTAATATGTTGTGAAAAATAATAAAAATGTTTTAATAATGAATATATATTTATCATTTTTATTATTTTTATATAATTTCTCGCTAAATCTGGCGCCCTTTGTTTACATCGTAATGTTGCCGATTCCAGCTTTTGTTTTTATTGTAGTGTTGCCAAATTCAGTTTTAGTTACTATTCTTCTTTTTTTTTGACACTATTCGTTTTTCTCGTATTTACATAAATATTACAGCTATTTAAGTTTTACTTCGACTTTCTTTGTTCCAAGTTTCTATTGGAATTGGAAGCCATTTGTCTTTTGTTTGCGGTTGGTGCAATTAGGGGATTTCCCCTCAGTTGTGTTTCGTTATCGTCCAATCATCGTACATTTTTCTTTTTTATAATTTCTTTTACATTATTTCGCTTTATTTGGTTTATTTATTATAAATATTTATTATCTTATTAATTTATTATTATCTTATACATTTTTGTTAATTTATTGTTATGTTTGCATAATGTCTCATGC
Organism: Latrodectus elegans; assembly: GCA_030067965.1. Classification (NCBI taxonomy): domain Eukaryota; kingdom Metazoa; phylum Arthropoda; class Arachnida; order Araneae; family Theridiidae; genus Latrodectus; species Latrodectus elegans. The sequence continues at coordinate 88,083,206 of CM057817.1, read as the reverse complement.
TCATAGTGTTGTTGAAATATTCCAACAGATTATTTTAGCTAAAATTAAAGAAACCAATGATGGGTATTTTAATTTTTTAAGCCCTAGGCCAACAGTTAAAACACCCGGAATTGTAAGTAGAATTTTTTTAGTTCAATTGGCTCAAGATCTGTAATTATTTATTAATTTTCTAACGGAAATGGGCTTATTAAAATACGCAAATTGTAGAAAATGTGAATCAAAAATGAAGATTACCCCAAAGAAAGGCTATTCCGATAGTTTTTCTTTTGTTTGTAAGAAAAGTATTGATGGAAAGCAATGCAACACTCTCTCTCTCTGAAAAATCTATTATCCATGGTTCTTCGTTTTAAAATTCTAAATTAAAATTGTTTGAAATTTTATATATTACTTACGAAATTTTAAGGAGATTCAAAACGGAACACATTATTGAAGAGTATTCCTTCTCAAAAGCTTCATTTTCATGCTTTTTTTTATTATTTATTTATTTTATTTATTTATTTATTTTTTGTGACACTGGTGACAACGAACAAAATGTCGAAATAAATATACCAATCGGCATATCAGCTGAACTTCATATCAAGTAAGTCCATCATTTATATTTATTTCCCTTTTTAAATTTTCTGAAATGCTTATCTTTCGATCGAACTTCGGGAAATTTCCCGTATTAATAAACGCGCGCTTAGCTTGGCGATGAAAAAAATTGCCGAATTCGCCAATATATGGGGATACTTAGTTCTTATTGTAAAAACCGAGAAAGTAACTGAATGGTTTGCGCTTTTGCCTTTGGTTCAACTAACCGTTGGTTTTGAATTCCACCTGGTCGTGGTTATTTGTAGTGGTTTTGAATCCACATAAAAAGCAAAACACGCTGATTAATTAACGAGTAAGTGCATAAAATGACAATGGAATGACAAATTAAGCCAAATTCTTGCTGTAAAAACTGAGAGTGAAATTTTTTGTTATTAGGGAAGCACTTTTATTTCAAATTTAAAGCCTACCTTTTTATAAAAAGAGTCATTAATTAAAAGCTAATTTGAATTTTTAATCTAGTAAGTTTGAAATTGTCACTGAAAATTTCTGATTAAGATATAAATGATGATTGATATTAGTGAAATGACGATTCTTATATTGTGTTGCAGCATTCTTCAGGTAATTTCTAGTTTCTTGTAAAGTTTTCAATTTTTAGAAGTTCAATATGAGTGAGTGAAAAATAATTTGAAAAACTTTTAGTTAATTAATAATTGCAATTATAATTTTGCTTTTTTTCTTAAACATCATAAAGTAAATATTGTAATAGTCTTCATTGGAAATATTCCCATATATGAGTTAATAAGGAATTTTTTTAAAGTACTCACTGTGTAAAAATATTTTTATTAAAAAATTGTTACTTCAGTGATACAGAAGTTTGTAGAATTTGAGATATTTCTGAGAAAACTAACTCAGAAATAATTGGCAATACAACTTGTTGTCTTTTATTGATAGTAGCTGATGGAGTAAATATTCAGATCTTTTTTATGTATGCATTTCTATTTGTATTAAAAATAAATTTTTTTTCTCAAATTTTTACCAGTTCCCAAATTAATATTTTTAATATTCAGATTTGCATTATCATTTATAGGTTAAGAATCTAATATTTTTAAATTTTAGCTTATTTAATTTACCTAAATTTAAAGACTTAAAAATGCATTACAGTCATGTTTGAAAATGATATTTGTGTAAGCGTTATTCTGTATAATTGTTCATATATATTAAAAATAAGCAGTTTTCTGGGTAACACTTAAATCAACATCAGAGGAATTTATTGACAGAAAAACCTACTTGTGTTTAATTTTGATTTTAAATTAAAATTTAGTAAAATTTTGTTAATTCATTTGTGTTTGCTTTTTGTACTAGCTTTTAAAATTTTTTCCTTTTCAGATTTGGAAAATAGTGTATTTGGTGTAAAACTTATTAAGAATTATAAGATCACTAATTTACAGTTAGAATTTCTTTTAGAAATGAATTTTTATTTTGGAGATTTGTTTTGATCATCACTAAAGCAATGCATTTGTCTACATTGGAATTTTCGACTAGCTTCCATTCAATGATAATTCATTATTTATATATTTTAATTAACTTTTGCTGTAATAAGTGGTTAATAATTTATTAAAAGATAAATTATTTTAGCATTTTATATAAATGATTTTGCCATTTTGTATAAATGATTTTGCTATTATTCTTGGAGATATTTTTCTCATGTCAGATATTTTTCTCTTAGCATCTGAGTAAAATGGAATTGATTAATTTATTAAATTGAAATTTAACTTTTCTGTTTTAATGTTTATAAACAAGGCCCTTTTCCTACTTCATTTCATTAATAATATAATTTCTTATATTTTGAGCCATACTTTGTAAAGTCAATATGTTTTACGGAAATTCGAAGTAACTGATTTTAAAATGAAAAGCTTTAGCTATTTTATTTAGATGTGTGGATCATGTAAACACCTATTTACGTATATTTAATATATTTCAGTTACTTTAAACGTTTCAAAAACTATCTAACTTAATGACATATAAGAGAATAATTAAGATTATCTATATTTCAAATATGTGACTTTTATAAAATATAGGTGATATTCAAAAACGATTATACTTTAAAAAAAACTATTAAACGTAGTTATTGGTTGTTTGTACCTTATTTTGATATGAACTAATCGGGTAAAAACTGTAAAGCATTAATATTTTAAACGAATATTTGGACAAGAATTAGCTTTTCATGTCATATCCACAAAACTTACAATATAAAATTTTACATTTCATATTCTTTAAGATAATCAATTTACAAGCAGAATGAGTTTTGGCAATACAAGGATGTGTCATTTTTTATTATTGCTTATATGATGTAGTACTTCATAAAAAACAGTTTCTGAATATAATTTACGTTTATAAAGCATAGAAAAAATATGCTAAAAATGTGGAAAAGTAAATATATATAATAGAAAAAAAATGTCGGCAGAGAGTAACATATTAAAATTTAAAAGCTTATAATTTAATTTATTATAATTCAAAAATGGTTCACTTAACCACACAGCTGCAGTCTTCTGCAGGATATGTTGTGTATATTCTTCTTCTTGTTTGAGTTTGCTTATGTTGAAGCCAGGTTACAAGACATCTCTGGTTAAAATTATTTTGAACCATGATGTTTAGTATATCGGCTTTATATAGTTATTTAATGGAATTTCATATGGACTTATTATCAAAAGCCACAAAGCTATTTTAAAGCTGCACCCAAATGTCACTTCAGAAATTATAATATTTAATTTTCCAAATGAGCAATTTTAAAAGATTTAAAAAAAATGAATCTGAATTTATAGTTATACAATTAAAAGTAAGTAGAGCTTAAATAGAATCGCGTATCAATTTTGAAAAGTACTATTGCCAGGGGACCCATGATATTCATTCATACCAGTTTCATATAAAATAGTGTCTTATCATTTTCACGTGTGTTATTTAATAAAATCTAGAAGTTCTGTTTCAGCATCTTGAGTGGTCACTCTATGGGGTCCATCTGACGCATTCAAAACCGTGAGCTCTCGCGTCGGCAATTGAGCTTCACTCCACGGGGTCCCTGATCCGAAATCAAACCCGTGAGCTCTCGCGGTGGCAATTGAGCTTCACTCCACGGGGTCCCTGATCCGGAATCAAACCCGTGAGCTCTCGCGGCGGCAATTGAGCTTCACTCCACGGGGTCCCTGATCCGAAATCAAACCCGTGAGCTCACGCGTCGGCAATTGAGCTTCACTCCACGGGGTCCCTGATCCGAAATCAAACCCGTGAGCTCACGCGTCGGCAATTGAGCTTCACTCCACGGGGTCCCTGATCCGGAATCAAACCCGTGAGCTCTCGCGGCGGCAATGGAGCTTCACTCCACGGGGTCCCTGATCCGAAATCAAACCCGTGAGCTCACGCGGCGGCAATTGAGCTTCACTCCACGGGGTCCCTGATCCGAAATCAAACCCGTGAGCTCACGCGGCGGCAATTGAGCTTCACTCCACGGGGTCCCTGATCCGGAATCAAACCCGTGAGCTCACGCGGCGGCAATTGAGCTTCACTCCACGGGGTCCCTGATCCGAAATCAAACCCGTGAGCTCTCGCGGCGGCAATTGAGCTTCACTCCACGGGGTCCCTGATCCGAAATCAAACCCGTGAGCTCTCGCGGCGGCAATTGAGCTTCACTCCACGGGGTCCCTGATCCGGAATCAAACCCGTGAGCTCACGCGGCGGCAATTGAGCTTCACTCCACGGGGTCCCTGATCCGAAATCAAACCCGTGAGCTCGAGGCGGCAATTGAGCTTCACTCCACGGGGTCCCTGATCCGAAATCAAACCCGTGAGCTCACGCGTCGGCAATTGAGCTTCACTCCACGGGGTCCCTGATCCGGAATCAAACCCGTGAGCTCGCGCCATGGCAATTGAGCTTCACTCCACGGGGTCCCTGATCCGAAATCAAACCCGTGAGCTCACGCGTCGGCAATTGAGCTTCACTCCACGGGGTCCCTGATCCGAAATCAAACCCGTGAGCTCACGCGTCGGCAATTGAGCTTCACTCCACGGGGTCCCTGATCCGAAATCAAACCCGTGAGCCCTCGCGGCGGCTATTGAGCTTCACTCCACGGGGTCCCTGATCCGGAATCAAACCCGTGAGCTCACGCGGCGGCAATTGAGCTTCACTCCACGGGGTCCCTGATCCGGAATCAAACCCGTGAGCTCACGCGTCGGCAATTGAGCTTCACTCCACGGGGTCCCTGATCCGAAATCAAACCCGTGAGCTCACGCGGCGGCAATTGAGCTTCACTCCACGGGGTCCCTGATCCGAAATCAAACCCGTGAGCTCTCGCGGCGGCAATTGAGCTTCACTCCACGGGGTCCCTGATCCGAAATCAAACCCGTGAGCTCACGCGGCGGCAATTGAGCTTCACTCCACGGGGTCCCTGATCCGAAATCAAACCCGTGAGCTCACGCGGCGGCAATTGAGCTTCACTCCACGGGGTCCCTGATCCGGAATCAAACCCGTGAGCTCTCGCGGCGGCAATTGAGCTTCACTCCACGGGGTCCCTGATCCGGAATCAAACCCGTGAGCTCTCGCGGCGGCAATTGAGCTTCACTCCACGGGGTCCCTGATCCGAAATCAAACCCGTGAGCTCACGCGGCGGCAATTGAGCTTCACTCCACGGGGTCCCTGATCCGGAATCAAACCCGTGAGCTCACGCGGCGGCAATTGAGCTTCACTCCACGGGGTCCCTGATCCGGAATCAAACCCGTGAGCTCACGCGTCGGCAATTGAGCTTCACTCCACGGGGTCCCTGATCCGAAATCAAACCCGTGAGCTCACGCGGCGGCAATTGAGCTTCACTCCACGGGGTCCCTGATCCGGAATCAAACCCGTGAGCTCACACGTCGGCAATTGAGCTTCACTCCACGGGGTCCCTGATCCGGAATCAAACCCGTGAACTCTTGCAACAAAACTTGAGTTTCATACTACGGGTTTCCTGGTATGAAATCAAATTCTTGAAATAATCAAATTATAAAGCTGAACTTCACTGATTAAAGTTCGCTTTAAGTGTAGAGAAAAATGATGTTATCGCTATTAATGTTACTTTGCATTTTGATTTTTGTGTATTTTGTACATATCTGTGTTTGTAGTTTTTGTATATTTTTTTGAGAATTATTCATTCTTAATTATTTATATATATATATATGTGTGTGTGTGTCTGTGTGTATTCATAATAAAGATTCTCTCTCTCTTATTTTTTCAAGAATGAATTTATGTATTTAAAGAATAAAATATAATAAACTGTTTTCCAAAATTGTGTAAATTCAGATTATTGTTTAAAAGAGAGGGAATTCTCTATTTCAGTGTCCTTTTAAAGTAACTCGGGAAATCTTAAGTGTTTCCACAAAACTGTTTAATATCTCAACAATAACCCCAGATTCTGCAACTGTTGACTTCATGCTGTTGTGATAGTTTTGATATATAGTTCGAGAACTCTGATTTCATGCTTCAAAATCAATTATTTTTCTTACACATTGAAAGCAATTATGGAAGTTTTTTTTATATTTAGACTTAGCAAATGTATTTCTTTCCATTATAAATGATATAGAAAAGGTCTTTAAAAATGAAACTAACCTTAAAAATTATTATTTTAATTTATTATAGCATAAAACGCTTATCATATTTGAGAATATTCGTTAATTTGTGTTCAAAAATTCTAAAGATTATTCATAAGAAATTTTTGCAACAACAAATATTTTTCAAAAAATTTCAAGTTCTTGCAATACTTTGAGTAGTTGAAAATTGTGATATATATTTTATAACCATATACATTTCTATCTAATTCAAATTTACTTCAATGCTACTTAATATTATTGTACAGTTTTGTATTCAGTCGCAAAAATAATTTTACAAGTAAAAATTTTGTTGTAAAATTTTTTCACTGAATTCAAAATAATGTGATTAATTGTGTATATATATATGTGTGTGTATGTTTGTGTATAATTTATTTTATTTATTTATTTTTTAAATCTCTCTCTCTCTTGAAGATGGCTTTATTGGCTTTAATGCAGTAAAACGATTTAGTTCATTTACATTTGCTTTACTTGAATTTCAACAGCTGATCTTTTAAATTAAAATTGAGACAGAGATTGTGACAATTTTTAGTCAACTTTCCAGTCACTGTTACAAAATTTTCGAACAAGGAATTCATAAAAAATGAAATAGATAATTATTTTTCGCTATTTTTATTTGATTCGTGTAGTGTTTAGAACAAGCTTTATACGAAATAAAATAATACTATTGAGATTATTTTAGGCATACAATGTAGGTTATTTGATAATTTTATAAAATTATATAACCTGAAATACTTATAAAGTAATTGATAAAATAGAATGAACATTATATTATATGCGTTTTTGTTAATCAACATTTTTACTATTATTTTTGCAATTTTATTTATACTTATAAATTGATTTTTCATGGTAGCCATGAACTTTACTATGTTCAGAAAACAACAATAGGTAAAGTGCGAAACATTTTATTATAGTTTAATCGTTATTTTGTCCCAATAAGTTCTTGTAGCCTGTTATCATACTTTTAATTTAATAGGAATTATTATAATATGTATTAATATTATTATTGTGTGTGTGAGTATCTAATATATTTAGGATTTGAACTGGCAGTTATTGTTAACTGCTCAACATGTCTGCTTAGTTATAGTATTTTTTGTGCGAAATACGCCTATATTACCTTGTTTTTATTTGTTTGGGTCACCTTAGCAACTGTCTTCGGCTACTACGCTGTCAACTAAACAGTGTCAAATATATGCTAAACGTATTTAAGTAGATGATTGTACAATTTATGACCCTTGAAACTGTGCTGCATTTGGAATGTATGTATAAATATCATGTCCCGAAATTACTGTAGATTCAACTGATTATTGTTATTTGCATAATAATGCTATTACATTCTTGTTAAAAAATAAAATATGTTATAAATTCAGTTGTAAAATTCAGGGTCATATATTGTTCTGCGTATACTGATTTGTTTTGCGTTTCACATGAGACAGTCAAGTTATTTTAAAAGTCCAAACATAAACAAAAAACTAAACGTATATATGTTCAATCGATTGAAAAATTCTTATTTAAAACTGCTAACAATTGAATTATTGATAAAGTAATGTAAAATAATGTGTACATCATTCATTAAATACACTTTTAAAATTGCTCTAAATCGTGTGTTTTCTTCCTGATTAAATCTGATGTGAATTTAATTATCTCTTTATCAAGTGCTCCTGTAATTTGATGAATGGGCCCTTTGTGTTGAATATATATAGTTATGTTTGCATACAAAATTCCCTGACTTCACTTCTCATTAATGATACTCATTGGATAAAATAATGTCTTATTTCTTTTTATGTACGTAATTGGATTTCTTGTAAAAAAATTGACCAATCACTATTATTGAAAAGATAATTAAAATTTGAAAGGAGAAAAATCATTGAAATGTGGTATCTATGAATCCGTAATGATAAATTCAATGGGAGTCCAATAGTCATCATTAGTCTGAATTTTCTATGATTTAAATCTGTTACCTAGTTTCTTTAAATATTAGCTTGAAAGATACATTTAATTGGTTTCATGAATCACAATGTGTTGGTTGTCCTTATTGCAATTCTTTAAGATTTTCTGAAACTATTCTTATTAATACGAATTTTTTTTTAGATTTGCGAAAACTGATACAATTTAAGTCAACTGTAAATTTTATTTGATTTCAAAATAAATGTAATACTAATAATTGTGCTGTTTTATATTCCTCCTGCCGAAACTTATTTGAAAATTGATTTATACGTTTTACTTAATAAATCAAATTTATATGTAATGTATTCAAATTTAAGTAAAATACTCTTTAGTGTCACATTGAATGGACAACTAAAATTGTGTTTAATAAAATTAAGCGAAGTTAAGTCTTGATATTATGTAATAGTTTGAAGAAATACTATTTATTTTTAAATTTATATTTCAACATAAACAGAAGTACAATGTGGTTTGTGTTAATAGCAGAGAAGGAATATCTGAAGGGGAAAAACATAGCCCCATGATGAGAAGTAAGAACAAATAAATCTCAGTGGAAACATCTTGAGGGAGAAAATACAGTCAAATGATGAGAATTAAGAACAAATAAATGTCAGTGGAATTAATTAAATATCAATAGAATTAATTATAAATCACAGTGGAAACGATTAAAATTAGAATTCCGCAGGGAGTCCAACTGGTCATTTTTGGGTGCTAATTTTTTAATTGCCTTCGATTATTTATGTCATAAATGCAAATTTGGGAAATCTTTTAAAAAATAAAGCTCTTCACATTTTTATAAATTTCTATTTCAGTAAATTTATATACTTTTTTAGATTATCTGCGTTAAATTAAGTTGAATGAAAACCATATCAAAGTAGAATTTTTTGATTCAATAAAGTGTATTTTTCATATCTGTAGTAAATGCAAGATAAATGGTTAGAAGCTCAAAACTGAACAGTTTCAATGATTAAATTAAATGAAATTCTAAAAATTAACGAAGTTAAATAAATGAAGAATATGATAAGAAAATTTGCTTTAAATATTTTTAAATTATTTTTGTCAGCTTTAAGATATTTTTGATACTGAATTCTTTTAGATTAATATAATAATAATTAGATAATAATTAAATATTTAGAAATATAAAAAAAAATAAGCAATGAAATTGCTGATTTTGAGAATACCATGAAAATATTTTATACATTTTTCCAATAATTTGTACTCAAAGGATATAGTTTTTTTCATAAAATATAAATAAAGGTTCACACAATAATTTCGCACTTAAATAAATTAATTTTTGATACATGAATAATTTAATGCATCCTTAAGAAACGCGTTTGAGAAAATAAATGTATATTTCTCAGGGTATGTATAGATATATTTTATATAAACTACTGAAATTTTTTTATAACAAAGAAAGCAGGAATATCAATATTCATTCCTGTAATCCAGAAAAACAAAAATTTGCTGTATTTTGCTATATACTAGTTCACAATTTAAACTAAATCGAAATTTGTTTTAAAATTTTTTTCCGCATTTTAACATATTTATTCATTAAAGTAATTATTAGATTAGGAATGCCGGCCAACTTGTCTAGTAGTCATCGTGCCTGACTACGGGTAGGGAGGTCCTGGGTTCGAATCCCGGTTCAGGCATTGATGTACTTTCTCTATCCTGTCTTTGTCCTTTCCTTGTGTGTGAATGAAGTGTGAATGATGCCTACCCTATAAATGGGTCCCTATGGCATGTGTGAGGATGCGATGGTGGCCCACCCTGTGTGGTGCACCCAGGTCAATGCCTCGGCGGCAAAGAGAACGCTGCTTCTGGCCGGTTCCTTGGGTATAAGGAGACAATACATCCCGATATATCCTGACCATTGGAAAAAATGCTTTAGGAATTGTGCGTATAAAAATATATATTTCCGGTTATATAGTTTATTTCACTTTGTTTTCCTTCACATACATTAAGCAATCTATTAAACGTAATAGGTTTGCTTAAATTTATTCTTTTGAAATTCCCAATATTCGTCGAAATTATGACGCTGAAATATTTTGAGACTTTTACTTCTCTTCTGGATAGTAATGATTATCATTCCTGATATCCGAATCCAAATTTTCATTTGATTAATTTCCAGAATTCATCAAATTGAGCTAGAAGGTATGTATTACACCATGTTGCATTACCTTTTTCGATTCTGATAAAAACATTTGTGAATATTATTTCATAGAGTTAACGATTTCCAAACATTACTTCGTAGCAACAATTTTTTATATGTTACGGTCGATGATAAAACTTACCATCATTGTCTTTTTAGAGATTTTCACGAATACGATATTTATGGAAATACACAGCTGGACAATTGCTAAGGACGGATCACAAATTGCAATGTAGCATAACATTAAGCGAGACATGAGGCCTAGTAGGATAAAATATAGTTGCCACACTGTTCAGACATTAGAATAAATAATATTTATTTATCTAGAAAGTTCAAAAGCTGTGAAACATCTGAAAGAAAAAAAATGTTCATTTGATGCTGCATAAGAAAACATGGAACAATGCATCTAAAAGTCAGCAGGCACCTTGAAGAAAAGTATCAGTACGGGATATCTCCACCGTAGAGTGTGATGCAACATTTCACACGTCGTATCATACTTTGCACAACATTATCCAGCAGCTGTTGAGGGAATTTGTCCCATTCCTCTGTGTGTGCATGGATGATGAGGATGTTCTTGTTTCTCGGAGGATAGTTTCAGCCAGCAACTTGCCTCCCCAAAGCATCCCACACATTTTCAATGTGATTTAGATCTGGAGAACGTGATGGCCATACGAGGCGTTGAATACCCTCGCTGTCTAGACAATCCTGAACAGCGTGTGTTCGATGACATGCTACGTTGTTGTCCATAAAAACAAATTTATCACCTACATCACCACGGAGAAGACGAATATGAGGAAGTAGAACTTCATTAATGTATCGTTGGCCCGTCATAGTCCCATTCGTAACCACATGTAGGGGCGTGCGGCCATTGATCACGATGCCGGCCCACACCATAACGCTTCATGTCGGATATCGGTCCCTTTTCTGGATATTTTCTGGAAGATAAGCAATACCACTCTCGCGCCAGATCATTTGGTGTCTACAATCAGATAACAGACTGAACCTACTCTTATCTGAGAATAGTACGCATGCCCAGTCTTGTTCAGTCCAATTGCGATGCTTTCGACACCATTGCAAACGGGCAGTACGTTGCTGTCTGGTCAATGGGACACACACAACAGGCCAGCAGGCGTATAGTCCTCCTCACCTCAAATGTCTGGCAGCAGTTTTTCGGGAGATCTGCTTTCCTGAGGCAGCAAGAAACTGTTTTGCTACCTGCTGAGCTGTGGTGCGCCTGTTCCTTTTTGCTGATAGGACGATATATCTGTCTTCTGCAGGCGTCGTACTTCTAACACGACCTCTCTCGTGCCGCCTACTACACATTCCAGTAGTTCTAAATGACTTCCACAGCCGCGAAACAATACTGTAAGCGATGTCGAACTCCCTGGCAACATCTGTTATTTTTCGCTCTTCTTCGATCTTTCCAATAATTCGGCCACGCATAAAATCATCTAAGTGATGTCGGGAAGACATGCCAAAAATTTCAAGTTCGTCTATTAAATCTTTCCTGTAAAACTTACAGGAAACAACAACTGTCTACACGCGTCAAAATCTTTAAAGTTCTTATGAACGCTATTACGTGATGAACAGACTTGGAAAAAAAATTTGCATACGCATACTTCTTCTTACTATATCCCGCACTTATTCTAATTTTCCACATTTTGCTTCCTTTCATTTTGCAGTTGCTGTGGATGATAGTGTTATCCGTCTTTAGCAATTGTCCAGCAGTGTATATTCCTCTTTAAGGAGTAATTCCTGAAACACTAAATCGGAGAAAATCTGCATCGAAACACGCTTTAAGGAATTAGAAACTGGGAGGTGGGTATAATGCCCTATCGCGGTTAATTGATTTCTGGCTCATAATCCACTAAATATTCACCGTCCACTGATCTGGGAATAATTTATTTTTGTAACAAGATGCTTTGGTGTGGCCCAGATATCTTCTCTAGCGGACGCTGAAGCTCCTTTTTAGATTTATTTTGAGCGGCAGAAGAAATTAACGCATGAAGAAAAATGTTGTAATTTATATTATTTATTTATACCTATTTGAATATCTCTCTTTCGATATATATAAATATTCGTTTATATAACTATGTATTTTTATTAATAAATAATTTTAATACTTTTCTGGGATAAATAAATACGCCATATACTAGGTTTTGTTGAAATGTTCAAATTTATTCTGCATCGAAACTTAACATGCAAAAAGCTTATATATATAATCAAGCATAAAATAAAAAAAAATCAATAAATCTCTTTTTTGCACATTCTTTTCGAATGCGGAACAATCAGTGACAATTTTAAATAGAATTCCTAATAGGTAAACGCGGAAATTTTTTAATTCTTTAATAATTGCAAGAGTTTCAAGTTCGTAACATGAATACTTCTTTTCGGTATCTGTTGTCTTTTTACTCATGAAAAGGTAGGATGGAAATTTTTATCATTTGGGGATTTCTGTAATAAAATAGCTCCATATCCTTCTAATCTGGCGTCAGTTCAGTTCCGTAATTAGGATTATATATACTTAACACAGGTTTTTAAGCTAAAATTAACTTTGTTTGAAAGTGTTTCTTTCCTTTTCACAAAATTTAAATATCTGGTCTTTCTTCAAAAGATCACACAACGGTCTAGCAATAATGGAATATTTTGGGATACATTTCCTTAAATATCCAGTCAATCCTAAAAAAACTATGGACCTGTTTCAAATTACGTGGTTCAGGGAAATGAAGCACAGCTTTGGTTGGAGATGGAAAAATTTTCTCTTCTTCGATGGCATGACCTAAAAACTGAATGCGCTCAATGAAATTTTCTTAAATTTATTTATAGTCCATATTCACTCACAAGATTTAAGAACTTTTCAAGTCGTTCGACTCCTTCTTCAGTTGAGGAAGACAAAATGATTATATCGTCCACATCAGGTAAAACAACACCATCATTAAGCAATGGTCGAAAAATAATATTATAAATATTTGAAGCACGGCTGGAGAATTACTTCATCCAAAAGAAACCTTAAGAAATTGATATGAGTTACAAATGCAGTGTATTTTCTAGTAACCTTGTTTACTTATACGAGGAAAAACCCGTTTTTGAGATCGATTGTGCTAAACACACATGATTCCTGCAGTCTATCTAATACATCTTCAATCAATGGCAGGAGAAATCCGTCTTTTACAATTACTTTATTAAATCTCCGATAATCTATGCACAAACAAGGATTTCCGCCTTTTTCTTTACGATTACTACTGGGCTACTATATTCTGAAGAACTGAGTTCAATTATACCTTGTTCTAACAATTCATCTATTCGCGTTTCAACAATCTTTTTCTCTGAAAATGGTAATCTACGGGGTTGATGAAATATAGCCTCATTACTTTTTAATAAAATATCTAATTGAACATTGACTGATTTCCTTTTACGCGTTACATAACTCGAAACTAATTGTTGCACTATGTTTTTAAAAATATTTAGAATTCTGGGTTCAATGATCAGTTCTCTCTCTCTCACTCAACTTTATCAAAAGTTAAATCAACTGGTATAGACTTGATAAAATATTAATTTCTTTTACACACTGATATTTATTTTTAATCTTAATTACGTTTTCATTAATTAAGGTTTCACTCTGCATTAGTACATTCATTCCTATGATGACATCATAAAACATAACATTATTTTCAACCACATAAATAAAATAGATTGTTTTAAGTGTGCACACTTAAAATAATCTATTTTATTATTTCTTTTAAAATAGCCTAATGATATTTTAAGGGAAATAATAAAATAATTACACATTTACCAAAACCAACGATTTTAAAGGAAATAATTCTGCAACATTTAATTTAAAAATAGATTTACGAACCTAAGTTACTTGGCTTCCAGTATCTATTAGTGCAATAACACACACACACATTTTTAAATTATTATATCAATCAGTTTTAGTTGTACATTAACATTCATTGAGGCTAGTTAAGGTTTAGAATTAGTTTTTGGGCAAATGAAACCTTATGTCCAAAATTATTGCATCGGAAACATTTAATACCCTTCTCTTTATGTTAAAAAAATTTAGAAATTTGATTTATTTTTTTCTCCACAATTAAAACAAACTTTATTTTTATGATCATCAAAATTACTATATCATTTTTCCAAACCCATCATTACACCTTATTTTATTTACACTTTCGTTTTTAGAACTAACTCTATTACTATGTGTGTGTTCATATTTCGATTTCGTTTTATCAAAATTATTATATTTATCATGGGAATTATATTTTGTTTTCGTTCTATCGAAATCACTTTTACTTTTAAAAGAACCACTTTTTATTGCTTCATAAACTTTGAGTTTTTCTTTAAATCCAAATTAATTCTTACATCCATACAAAATAATTTTGTTTTCCTGTCTATCATTTATTCCATTAACAACATAATGCATTAAAGCAGATTCTTCAATTTTACCGCAATTGCATAACTCTTTATTTTTAAAAAATACTCTTGAACCGATTCAGAATCGCGCATTTTTCTCTTACGCAAAAGATCGTGTAAATTAGCTGAATTTATTTCAAACGGAAATTCATCATTTAAGGTTCGTCTAAATTTTTGCCAAGAATTAATTTGTGATTCTTTTCGAACGAATAATAGAGCATTTCCTCCCAAGGACCTTTTAGCCATAACACATTTTTGTAAGTCTGATATATGAAATAATTTCCACATGTCCTCAAAGTGGTCTACCCAATTAATTGCATTTTCACGCGATTCCGCATTAAAATTAGTAATAGTGCGCTTTTAATATCTCCATAATAAATATTAACACTTTGAATTACAGAATGTGTACAAAAATAATTTTCATAAACATTATGAATTTGCTAAGAAAAATCTCTCTCTCTCTCTCTCTCTCTCACACACACACACACAATGGTACTTTTTTTGTGGCTTATATTGCTTTGCATTGATAAATCATTTCTTCCGATTTCGTTTTCCACTTCAATTTCTTAGACAGCGTGGTAAACATTCTCGCCTTTAGCGCTTTGAGTGAAAAGTTCAAGGTCACATAACAGACAAAGTTCATTCTGCGAGCTGTGCTTTAGATCCATGGAAAGAAATACTTCGTAGAGCAATTCCTCGCTCGCCGAGTTAAACGCTAATATATCTGATTCTTTTACGATTTCTTCGATCTCTGTCATGATCAAAAATCAATCTGTGCCAAGTTTTATCTGCTTTGAAATTTTTCAATGCAGCCCTTATTTATTTTTTTTTATATCGCTTAAATCATCTTGTACTATGCCCCTCTTAAAGATGTTCGATAAGAATCCATGTTTTTCTCTGATTCCAATCCAATCGTTCAATGTTTCTCTAATAAAAATTCCAACAATCCAAATCCAGTTAATCGATAATCATTTCATACCAGTTATATATATATACACATATATATATATATATATATATATATATATATATATATATATATAGATATAGATATAGATAGATAGATAGATATAGATAGATAATATAATATAATATAATAACTTTTAAATGAAATCATGTCTACTAAGTCCATCCACTTTTTCGTGAAAATTACGGCAAAATTTGCGCGGGACCTCTCTGGAAAAATTCAGATTCTTCTCCGCGAAATCCTCTATAGTAAGTAACTCACTTTTTTTTATAAAGGGGAAAAGAATTGTTCCTGCTTGCTTCAAGTTAGAAACATTTTTTTTGACTGGAAGATAACAGAATCAAAAGTTTAATTTTGAAAACTGAGAACATCCTCATCGCTTTTTCTTCTGGATGCGCGAAGGAGCACACAGATTAGTTTTCCGGAACTGCTGAAATTCGAAACTTTTCTGAGAGAGCTTGTTGATTTAAATTTGATTGGATTGATTCCTCAAACAACCAAGTTTTCATCTGCCATGTGGGTGCTGCTAATTTTTGCGAAAAATTATAAATTTTATTTATGAAAATAAGAAAATCTATAATATATTGAATAAAAATATTCCCTTGTATTTATTAATATGTGTACAGCTGATGTCATTTTTAAAATTTATTTATGTTTTAAGTATATATTCAATATATTGAAAAATTTTATAAATAATTAAAAAAAATTTAAAATAGATTTCAAACAAAGACAAATTATTATTCTTCAGAATTGTCAAAACCTACAAAAAGTGAATGTCTAGTCATCGTAGAACTTGCGAAACACATTAATAAATTTCTCCTTAGATGTAACATTACAGCTCTTTTTCAATATGTTTCGGAAGGTTAAAAGTTAATAATAATGTCAATGTCAGCCCTTAATGTCAATTCTTACCATGTCTCTGTTTACCGGAAACTCCAGGACCGGTTTCCGAGGTAGTAGGGCACTTCAATTTTCCATACACAACGCCACCCACAATGCTTTCAAAATATTTTTGTCTTAAAGTATATTCGAAAAATCTTATGATCGGCTTCTTGTAAATAAAGTTAATACAAATAATAAGTCTTTGTAATAATAATAAGTCTTTGTAATAGAAAAAGATTTTTTTTTTGTCAACCGCCAGTTTTATAATATTCAAGTTCCATCCATATGAATACTTAGAAATAATCTCAAAGAATAAAACTTTTGATGCGTGGTATATTACAAACTTTTTTTGATTAAGTTGCAGACAAGAGATAAAATCATTCAAGTTGTATTCTTAAACACGAAAACAAATAAATAAATTTTTAAATATTCAATATTTGGTTTTCGATATTCTATGGTAATTCAGACGCTATATTTTTTCGGTTGTAAAATTAAAAATGTGATCTATTTTAAAAAAATATCTTATGATGTCTATTTATCATAATTTAAATTAATTTCTTAACTGGTAAAAAAATTATGAAAAAAGAAATCGTTTATTTCTTTGCTGAGAAAATTAAGGGAAAACTATCTTTTTGAGTTCTTGCCTCATACGGAAATATATGAAAAAAGACTTAAATATATAGAAATGGCGTAGGGCGACTTCTAAATAGTAAGGAATTCACTGTTAATGGGATGACGTTATTGGCGCCAAAAATAAATATGTGCAGTGAGTTTCGCAAAACTATTGGCTTCATTTTACTTTCACTGGCAACCCTGATATTATTGGCAATGCAGTGAACAAAGAAAGAACCGGCGAAAACATTCACGAAAGTTAATGGATTTTTGTTCCATGTAAAAATGGTTTACAAAGTCAATTCTGAATTGTTTTATTTGGGTAAGCATTGTTTTAAACTGAAAATTTGTCTTACAACTTCATAATATCTTTAATCATAAATGGAATTTTCTCTTTTCTTTAAGTCTGATAGTTATTGAACTTTTGTTTTATAACAATGAATTGTTCTATTAAAAATGAGAATCCACAGTAAAATATATAAACACTACATGATTTATTAAGACATTCCCAATTAGAGGAAAGTGACTTTGTTCTCGTATGAACTGATTAGACATTTATATATTTATTTTTGATTTATTGACATTTTATGTAATTATTATTAAATACGTTGTTTGCCTATAAAAATTTAAATGTTTAAATTCATTCAAAAATTATAATTTTCATCATGATTTACTTTTAATAAAAATCTAAGTTATGATATTAAATTCTAAATCTATTTTTAAATATTCAATGTATGAATTTCATTAAAAATCTAATTTATCATTATAATTTGTAATTTTATAAATTTTTCAATATTGCTAATTTGACATTGGATTAGATTGACATTTTATATAATTATTCATGAATAGGTTATTAATGTATGCTTATATAAAATTTAAATATTTGAATTCATTTATAAGTTCTAATATTCGCCATGATTATTTTTATTTAAAATCGAATTTATGATATTAAATTTACAATAGTAATTTTAGTTTCATGAAAAACTATATTCATGATGAACAGACTATTTTATGTCACTTTATTCATTAATATGTATATCATCTTTAAGCATCATTTAAAATAACTCTTGAAATTTAAAGTTTATTTTAAATAATGAGAAATCTACAAAAAATGCATTTGAGATACTTGAATGGCACTCAGTATATATAACACTTTTACATGTTAATAAGTCATAAAAAAAAAAAGAAATAATGCATTTTTTTCATATATGCGTGCAATTTTATATGTATTGTCTCTATCACTATTAAAGTTCCAACGATATACTTTTAAACCAATAAGTAAATTTGTGATAGGAATATTTTGACGGATTGCATTAAAATTGTAGCATACAACTATGAAATACCTATTGTAAATAATATTTTTCTCTCATTCACTTTGATGTATAAATAAACGTAAAAGTTTCTCTATCGGTATAAAGCAATTTAAAGTACAAAAAGAATTTTATTTAGAAAATATAATTTTTATTATTTAGAAAATACTGCATTAACATTTGATCATACAAAAATAAAGTATTTTGCGATTCAGGCTGTCTTCAGTTAAATACAGCAATAATTTATTAAATGCATTTATTGAATGACATAAATTTGATTGTGTTTATCGTTAAAGTAAAAAATGAATGCACTGAATGGTTATGTGTTCATAAATATTGAGTTTTATGTTCTTCACAAAAAATATAGTATTTTGAAGTGAGCTGTGTACAACTTAGAAAATTATGATTTCCTTCTTTCCTGATGAATTACGTATGTATTATCATATCATTTTAATGCATTATTTATTAATGGTGTTCGATTTTATTTTTTAAATCTACCTAATTTTATTTTTTATTAGCATTTATGTGTGAAAATATATGGATTTTGATCGCAGCAATAATGAATTGCTAATATAAAATTGGTTTCCATCATTGCTTCCATTCAAAATTTTGTTTGTAAATGTAACTAAGCAGTATTTTATATATATATATATATATATATATAATAAATAAAAAAAAAAAAGAGAGAAGTGCTCTACAGGAAGTACAATTTCTGAATATCACTTGCATTGAAAAATTTAATTTACCTAATAAAGTAAATACTCGATATTTATAAATTAAAATGTATTGTGGTTAAAAATGCGAGGTTATCAAATGAAGTTTATAACATATGAGTGTGTTTATTTCTTAAAAGAAACAACTACAACTTTTTCATTTTTGAATAGCCTTAAAATTGGAAAATTAAATAAAACATGCAATTTGTGGATCTTCACTGTTTGACTATTTTTCTCTCCATGGTTACTCCTAAAGCGAGTGTTATTTGCATTGTATAGTAATATTTTTGTTTCTAAAAATGGCTTAAGTAAAAATTAAGACTATAACCTCTATTTAATCAGGTTCGCTAATAGATAGTCATAGAATATTTTTTAATAACGGCGAGCATTGGGTGACTTCACCACAACAAGGCCGAAAACTTTAACTTATTTACTCAGCAGGCATCTGTGAATCTAGTCACGGACGCGAGTAGCATTACCCACGCCATACCACCACAAACCCGTATCTAGGGTGGACCATATTCATACTTCACGTCTGAAGAAAGAACAGAGAAACACAGTGAAAGTGACATCCATGCCCGAGCGATCCTGGATTCGATCCTGGGACCCTCAGCTCAGGAGCCATTAACGCTAACTCAGCCCTCGGTCGGCAATCATAGAATATGCAGGACACGTTTATCTAAACTGATTAAACTAAATTTATCAACACGTAAAGCAACAAAATCGATGATTGGCGATGTGGCACCGCTGACTAATCAAACTTCGGTAAATATCATTCATTTCATTATGATTTCTGTGTTGTTCAAACATGTTAACAAAAAATTAAAGTCAATATAAAGTTAATACAACATCAAAGTTTAGTAAGAATTCGTGTCATTTTAGCTACAGCTAGTGTGCCATAACCGTTTTAACTGGAAAATGCTATAGTTCGTTAAGAAATACTTCTTTTTTTTAATGACACCGAATAGATTTGATGTGCTTATGAGAGAAGAAAAATAGTATGTTAAATAAAATAATATATCTTCTGCGAAATACAAGTAAAATGTTCTTCACTTGGTACTAGTTTATAACTTCCATTACATCGAAAGTGTATGATCTACCAGTCAATCAATCAATCAATCAATCATACCATTCTTCATTTGTAATATTTTGTAATTTCCTTCATTTTTAATATTTTGAATTGTGAATATTATCTTATTTTTAAATATTATTTTTTAGTAGAATGAAAAACGTACATTGGTCAACAATGTTATCATATTTTAATTTTGGATTTTTAAAGATAAATATTGGTAATCCAGTGTATTTGGTAATCTATTAATAATTGTACAAACAAGGAATGAAGAACCACAACGTAATCTTACTAAATTTGTAATGTAAATAACCACAGTGTCTAAAACTCTGCAGTGGAAAAGCATACCATAAATCCTATTCCATATCAACAGAGTTAAACCTTTCGGAATTTATAATGCTAATAAGCATTTGACTGGCTGATTAATATTCAAAGTGTTGTATGTACCATGTTATGTGCCAGTGAAATTCGTCTGGGTCAGATATCGAGATTGCTGCTATACCATCCGAATACGAGAAAGACACGTCTAAGTATTTCCAAACCATTCATTGTTGAAGATAGTGATGCAACTGCGACACATAGTATACTGATTAGATGTACACACAGTCGGGTATATTTAAACGTGTGTGAAAGATAAAAACGCAGCACTCGTCTCTCGTTCAGGCAGATGTGTGATCAGTAGTCCAGTCTTCATTTTGTAGTAGTGGTGGTGAATCTCTCGCCAAATTGGATATTAATTTTTGTTCGGAGTCTCTGTGCCCCTGTCGATTTTTTTTTCTTTAGATATTTGCACATGAGAGTAGATTTTATTCAAAGAGTGGCCAATCTATGGCTCTTTGAAGGATTAATTGCGAATCTCGATAAATGTACCAGAGTTCTCTTTTCATTTTTGTGTTATTATATTTTAAAAAATGATTATAGTTCCGTATGAGTTTCAGAATGTCTTAAAATACTGACAACAAATATAAAAGACGAAGTACAACATTGTAGAAATTTAATTTCCGTTCAAACGAAGAATGACTCATCAAAAACTGCTTGAACGAATACAAACAGTGACGTAATCGTCCGACTCCGGACTGAGTTTGAATTTGTAAACTTTAATTGCAACAGACAGCTGACGTTGTGCTTTGGAGGAAATAATACGTATCATTTTTTGCTATGGAAATAATTTATAATCTGGAATTTTTGGCTAATTAACTGCGTGTAATTTATTTCCTAGTATGTAATATGTGTTGTTACTGTTTTAATAATGCAAAACTTGTATTTTCAAATTCGTATTTCTTTTTCTTTCTCGGTTCTTTTTATAAATATGACGACAGAATGAATATAAAAAAATATGAGCAAGAAAATAGAAATTTCAATAATGAGTGGGGAAAGAATTTATTTTTCATTGACAACAACGGAAAAACGTGTTTGTAATTCTATGATCAAAAATTATAAAGGTAGCAATTTACGTCGACATTAACCACTCATCCTGAGTTTTCTAATCAATATGCATCAAATTCCAATCCAAAATTGATATCTAATTATTAAAAATGTCAGACATAAATGTTAATGATATCCTAAGAAAATCGTTCATTAAAAAAATTATCTAAATTATTTTTCTCTGCGTTTTCTGAGGAATATCTGTGTATCTGTATTTAGCTTTTCCTCGATATTCGGGTAGTGTTTTTTCTTTCTTTCTTTGAGTCTAGATTAATAGATGTTTTATGTAAATTATTTGAAAAATAATTTAAAAATTTAATGAAATTTAATAGTATACATCAGTTACCATTAGGTATACCGAAAATTTCTTACTAAAAACTCTGAAATGTTAAATAAACTTAAATCATAAAAACATTTTCTATTGAAGAAATTACGAAAATTAGTTTTAGGCTATGTAGTTACCTAAATATTTATTGCTTTACATGATAACAATATGAAAAATTCAATCGTTCGTTGCTAATTTTTCTAATTTTCTGCATAAAAATTTATAGCAAACAAAATAATGTTCTCATAAATTAAACTCCAACAAGATATTAAATATATTAATTTAGAAATAAAGACAAAGGAATTATGTTCGTATTTCATTATACTTATATAAAGAAGAAAAATCTAAAATATAATAATTAATGTCAGAGTACTTTCTATTTTCTTAAAAAAATAAATAAATAAATAAATAAATAAAAATAAAAAATAGCGTATCGGTATTTACTTAAAAACCATATCTTGCGCTCTTCAAAACTCCAGCTTTAAAACCAGATTTTATATGAAGGGGACAGAAATGCTTCCCACCCCTCCCCTCTAAATGAAAACACGTACACTTTGATTTTTTTATCTTTTCCGCCACGTGCTTTTGTAAATTTTATGTTTTTATTGGAGTCTGGAAGCTCCAATACTGTCAGAATTAATTTGGTTAAAAAGAAAAGGGGAAAAAACATTTCTTTTTGTGTTATAGCTTTTAATTTCTTAATTGAAGGGGAAATGATATTACATTTAATTTGTCGAAATAGATAAGAAAGTTTTAAAAAATGAATTTTTTAAACTTATTTTGAGAATTATTTCATCATTTTCAATTCTGATTTTGAAATTTGATTTCTTTCATTAAGTAAATGTGTTCGTATATCGAGTTATGAATAAAATCCTTTTATCTCCGAAATTTTGTATGTAGTTGAAGTGAGAACAGTACCTTGAAATAAAGTGAATCTTAAATACTAGGGTGTTGGCATTTAGTTAACTTAAAATATAAGTTATGCTTCATTTCCATGCTCGATATCTCAGCATCAGAAATTAAATTAAGCGGTTAATAATAGTGATTTAAACTTATTGTGCAGTAACTTTTGCCATGATCCACACCATTTCGGACTTTCCAATTCTGCTCTTCAATATAAGAACTCGTGAATTCGAATCCTGTCTCGGTTAGGGATCTTGTAATGGTTCAGAATCCACTTTAAACTGTAGGTCTTGGTTAAATTAATCTTCAGGTTGAACCAACATCCACAGAATTCTCAGTAAAACTGTTTCCATGTTGAAATTTTAATTATATTCATTGTATTTTTTCCCCTTCCTTTATTTTAGTGCAATACACAACTTTGATACAAAACTTTATCACATTTTTAGAATTCAAATTATATTTTATTTTAGAATTGATTTACTGGTATAAATATTTTAATAAATTATGAAACTTATTTATTCTGCTTAATATCGAATTTAAATTTTGTTGAAAACATGACAAATTTTCAAATAATTTTACTTATTAAATTGTCCTATTTTTTATACTTATTTTGCATTTATATCTATCGTATCGTTTTGTTTGGTAAAACACCATATGTAAATATTTCGTAAAGAGCTTTCACCGCGTAAAAGTTAATAGTAAATTAATTCTTGAATATTTTTCTGCAAATTTATATTTTAATATGGTTGAGGATTTAAACTTTCATAGTTCACTTGCATTCATTGAAAACAGTCATTGACGTTATCCTTCAATTGTT
Source organism: Latrodectus elegans (assembly GCA_030067965.1). Classification (NCBI taxonomy): domain Eukaryota; kingdom Metazoa; phylum Arthropoda; class Arachnida; order Araneae; family Theridiidae; genus Latrodectus; species Latrodectus elegans. The sequence continues at coordinate 88,059,507 of CM057817.1, read as the reverse complement.
CTCATGACGAAATCTATCGTGTATTACTATTCAACGGTTTAACTTTTATAATTACAGCTTAATGTTTCATTTGTATAGACATACAAATGTAACGACGTGGTTTTGCAACTTTTTTTCGTCCCATTAAAGCCAAAAATAATCTTAATTTCTGAGAATCTATTTTTTTCCATTAAATCGAAGTAGATTGATGCTGCAGTTTTTCTTATTTAAAATGTATCTTGCGTAAGAGATTAAAACTGCGTCAATTAACTCTATGTAAACGTAAATTTTAAAAACACTTTTTGGTACAAACAAACGCAAATGTAATGTTTTACTACATTAAATTATCTTTTTAATTTTAATGCAAAATATTTCTGAATATAATGGATTTTTAATATATATATATATATATATATATATATATATATATATATATATATATATATATATTTACAGTAGCGATTCGTGATAAATTTCTGGTATAGCCTTTTGTAAAAGTATCCTTAGAAAATATATTCGATGCTTTTAATTAAGAGTATTGTTTAAGTTATGGTAAAAAAATATCTGTAATTTAAAAAAATATTAAAATTACGTTAAATTTGATGTGGTTTGAATTTACCTTTTTCTTATCCATGTACCATGATGTTTTTCGGTTGACTATTTTCATGTTGTGCAATCTTAGGTTCCTAATACCAACTTTCATTATATATTTTAAGGCTGATTAAAAATACATATTATATATATATTAACTGATAACCTAATAGACCAAAACTGTTTTTGAGCATCTGAACGTCAGTTGTGTACATTTCGTCCGGAGAGCCGTTTAATGGAGTAGATTTGCCATATTCGTGTGTCATAAAGGATAAGTCGCGGAATACTTCCTAGTTTTCACCTTGACATTAATGAATGCTGAAAATGAAAAAATTCCAAATATTCAACAATAACTAGGATTGATATTTGTATTTCTCACTCTGAAGAGTCCTATATAATTACTAGATTACGACAACAGACTTAAAAGGAGTTTGATTTTAGATTATCTTAATAATGCCGAACTTCAAAAGTTTTGGAATTTTTACTTTTCTTTTTATCTGATAAATGACAAGATAATGGAAAATGTATGCCATATAGTGAATAGCCCAGCAAACAGCTAAAAACGTAGGTTTTTTTAATACTCATTAGATCGTTTTCCATAATGATTTCTCTTAAACAGACGGTCATACTCCTGTGTGACCAAGCCGAGCTGGCAGCCGAATGGTTACTCTCTTACCTTCGGTTCAATAGTTCGTAGTTTCGAATCCCACCTGGAGAATGGATGTTTGTAGTGGGTCGGAATCCACTTTAAACCGTAGGTCCAGGTCTAATTAGCCCTCGTGTGCAAAAAAATGACCGTTAAGCGACAAACAAACCAACCAACCAAACCATCCTGTGTGATCAAGGCCAATAATTTTGAAAACTCTCAACCATTTCCTTCGATATATGTACGGGTTGAAGGCTGAAGCGTGGTATCCATTTTCTTAATGTTTGGGATCGAGCTGTAATTTTAACTCCGAAATGTATGCTTATGGCAGTTACGAGCTAGAGAATTTGATATTTGAAATTGCGAAGAGTTGAAAACTTAACAATCGAAGACAGTTGTAAATCTCATGTATACTCACCTCATGTTGCCTGAGATTCTGTATTGATAATGGATCATTTATAAATATTCTATCATTATAAGTGCTTATGATTTTTCTGAATTTCCTGTTTAGCAATTTGTGAATTTAACTCGCTATTTATGAAAACTCTTTCTGAAAATTTTTAGTTGTTTGTTGTTCAATGGTCAGTTATCGCACCCGATGACTAATGTTTACAGTTGATTTCAAATGAGTACAAACTTCCTTGTCCAAAGTGAGATACGAACCCAAGATCCTTTTAATGGGAAACCAGAATGCTAACCATTCAGCTGTCAACCTGGCCACATTTTTTTGAAGAGGGTGTGCTCAGAGAATACTTAAATATGTTATGGATGACATAATTAATTTTTAACTGTGGTTACGAAAAGAGTAACGAAATTTTCTTATTCTATTTAATATAGACAATAGACATGAAGTGGATCTATTTAGAGTTTGAAATAGTTTGACTCCAGGAAAAATAGTTATAAACTTTACATTTATAATAATTTGTTTACATATAAATTAAAATTTTTGTGTTGAATTTAATCATATATATCGCAATTTTTATCTTAAATATTTTCTTCACGCTTTAATTTTTTCAGCCTTTAATAATCTGCCCCTTTATTTCACGTAATATTATTTTTTGTTTCTCACGGCAAAACAAAATACAATTAATGTTAGTAAAAAAATCTCAAAATTATATATTAATTTTCCTTATAAAATGCAAATGTTTGTTAACTCATAGAAAGTGTGAAAAAGTTATAAAATACAATTAAACGGAAAATGATAGAAATGATGCCTTGGACAGTCTCTGGTACGCCCATGACAAGAAGTGTTTTACAGCGACGAATGTGAGCTCCGTCCATATTTTCTCTTAGACTCCTCATGAGGCCCACCTTCTTTAGGTGATGACATGTGTCCCACTCCCGAGCTACCCCAGGCAGCTTTATTCTCTTTCTGTTTTTCCTTTCTTCTCCTTCTAATCTTCACTTCATCCCTTCTATCCTCCCGACAGGAACGAGGGAGTTCTCCATGAGTTGTAGTAACCTCTCTGTTTACTTCTTGCTTCTCATGGACAGTCAAGATCCCTACGTGTTAGCCATGTGTAGCAACCCTTTGGGTGGATGGTACATTGTAATTCCCAGTGTATTAATCGTTTGCTTCTTGCTTGTCTGTAACTACCTAGTAGGTAGCTATTGCTGCACACTAGATGTGAAGTTACTTCATCACTGGCTGATTCGCATCTTACATAGACTGCTGCACCGTTATAGCCCTCTGAGGCATCCGAGAATCCTAAAAGTTCAATTTTTACGACATTTTCTGGTATCATACTTCGATTAATTTTAATACAGTTAATGTCACACAACCCATCAAAAAACTGTAACCTTTCTTGTACGACATCTGATGGCAGTCTTTCATCCCAGTCTATTGATAACCTCCACAGACGTTGCATAAAAACCTTAGCCTTTGTAAGCACAGGTCCTATCAAACCAAGTGGGTCAAAAATGCGTGCAATTATGGACAAAATTTCTCTCTTTGTAACCATAGAAACATCCTTTTTGGGCATATTTTAGGAAAGCTCATCACTTTTGGTCTTCCATAGCAACCCTAATGTTTTTGTTTGATCAAAGCTATAGTCATTTGAATCTTCAGAAAATTCTCTTAACTCCTGCACAGTTACTTTGCTATTTATATCGTTCTATACCACAGTTTTTAAATATTTGAGTTAATTCTTGCTTTAGACACTTTACGCTTTCTAAATTGGACCCTCCACTCAATATGTCATCCACATACATATCATACTGAACTACTTGAGAAGCCAATGGAAATTTCAGTTGTTCATCAGTATCTAACTGTTGAAGACATCTCTGAGCCAAATATGGAGCACTGGTGGTTCCATGCGTCACTGTGCATAATTGATGCGTTTTAATATTCGCTTCCTGGCTATTTTTCCATACAATTCTTTGCAATTCTCTTTGTGCAGGATCAATCCAAATCGTTCTATACATTTTTTGAATGTCGGTAGTAAATGCAAAAAGATGTTTTTTAAACCAGTGGCGTAGTGACGGGGGGGGGCAAGGGGGGCTATCATGCCCCGGGTGCAGCTTGCAGATGGGCGCTAAATCATTTCAAAGCTAAACAAAATTTTTCAGAAAATTTCAATCTTAGTTTTATAATAATATCAATTTTATTCACAGAAATAAACTTAGCATTTTATAACTATTGTGTTATGTCCAAGGAAATATAAAATAAAGCTCCAGGGAGGAATCATATTTGGAAAGGAGAAGGGGTTGTTGAAAAATGAGGGAGAGCTGCAGGAACTTGCCATAAATGAAACTCTTAGTCTTATATTTCTTTATTAATAATCATTTTGCATGGTTTAGTTCCTTTTAAAATGTTTATTTTTTTAACCATGCTTCGATTTTCATTTCTTGACTAGTTAGATTATCGGTTTTCATTCTTTTAATCCTTTCCTTTTTAAGTTTCACACTTGGCTCAAAGTTTGTGACACTATTTTTTTATACTAAAAATCTTGTAAATGGGTAAATAATGAAAATATGTTGATTTTTTTTTCATATAAAATTTCTGGAATATTGGATTGGTCAAATCCATTTTAAAGCATATGAAAGGTTTTCACTTTAGTATAAAAAACATTAATGTTAAATGGTAATTTTTGGATCTATTAACTTAGGGAGATTACAGAAGAGTAAGCTCATGAAAGACACCTATTTAATTTTGTGAATACGCCAAGATTCATAGTGCCCTTTATGACTAAATTGTTATACAGGTTATCAAAGTCAAGTTATATACTACAAAAAGTCATAACAATAAAATTAACAAAACAAATAAGTTTGTTTTATTCAATATAAAAAATTAAAAATAATAAAAAAACGATCAACGAATATTATTTTTTGGGCCCTTCTGGATGTTATAATTATTCAAAAATTCAAAACTTAAAAAGTTTTTTGTCGAAATTTCAGTGTTTTGAAATATTATTTGACGTGCTATTTTTAATTTCTCAAAACAGATTAAATCATTTTATTTAACAAGCAGCATTTCACTAATATTTTATATCTTTTTATGATAATAATGTGAAAATGTAGTCTCATTTTGATTATAATAACGTAATAAATAATTATGCGCAAAAAAAGAAAATTTCATATAACTAAAATATTATTAATGAAAACTTGTGTAAGAATTTAAATTTATAATAACAGAAAAGTCAGATTTTACTTAAGTTATCAAGAAGCGATATAGAAAGATCCGTTTCAGTAGTTATTGAGACTTAGTGAAATAGTACTATTCATTGTGTCCCAAAATAAAAATAAAACCCTTGTGTATTTTTATCTTAGGCTTTTACTGCTGTGGCCATTCAGTCTGGTGATACGTTACACTCCTGAGAAAATTCCTGCTAAAACGTGTTTCATATTCAGTTCTCTTTGTCAAAAATATTGTGTCCGGCACCCGACTGACCTTCAAAGAAAGGGAGGAAATTTTTCATAAAATAGCACTACAGTATGCCCCCTAGGGAATTGCCTTCCTGGAATAGAAATGGAAGGGGGAACTAATTACCTCCAAATTCTAAGAAAACACATAAACTTTCCTTCCTTTTTATTGTTCACACGGTTGGTATTTCGTTTCTTCCAAAATATGGCTTCATGGGAAACAAAAACGTAAACTTTTGAAAATCTGGAGTTTTGACATTTAAAATATTGTCGTAAGTTATTTTTTCTGTCTACTATGTATTCTTTCAATATATATATATATATATATATATATATATATATATATATATATATATGAATATTTGTTTCATATTTTTGCTGGGGTATAAAACTGTTATTAACATATTTTTGCAAGAGTTTTGAAAATTAAATATTAAATTACTTATTTGTTAAAACTATTCATTTAAAAATAATTTATATAATCTTTAAATGTTTTTATTTGGGGAAATAATTTTTATTTGATTCGTAATTTTGTTGGCTTTACATTAGCACCTTATATTGAAAAATTCTTTTTTCAATTGGTAGAAATTAAAAATCTGTGAATGTTTTTTCTTTAAATATCTTTTTTTTTCTTTTCTGTATGTTTAAACACACAGGATCATCTTCTATAATAGCTTAATAACCTATTGCAGGTTTTAGCTGTCTCTACAGCACTCCTTAAACATTACAGAATATATCTCTTAATTAATTAGTTCAATTTACATAAAAAACAAATCTTTTAACTTGAAAAATTCGTTCAAGAAATATATACAGAAATCGTACATATTTCTCATTCTACATAGTAAAATTTTAAAAATAAGATCGTCTTTAAATGATTTAAATTTATGGAAAGAAAAAACTTCATGCCATTGCATGAACATCACTTCCAAAATGATTCTTAATAGAAATAAATTTTAATTTTAATAAAAATTAGTCCTTATTTTAATAATAAAATATATTTTAATATAAAATACAAAGAAATACGAAGTTTTCATCGAAGTTATAAAACAGTTTTAAAAAGTGCCTTTAAAATACGAAGAAAATTTTCAATACTATGATAACTGAGAAAATTTCTGTACATAAAATTATGCGATATAACAATTAAAATATATTATTCGTCTCAGCACTTTTAATTCTTGATAATATTTTGAATCAATGAAAGACTTGAATGAACAATATACAGTACATCAGTTTGGAGGAAAAAAAATTTTTTTTAATAATATATATTGTTTGACTAAAAATTTCTGATTATGTTAGATATACATAATTTTATTTGAATTTATGTGTGTTTTGATTTTTAATTTAAGAAATTTGCAAAATAATTTTGTTGTCTGTATTAACGTTCCATTGCTCATCAGATATTTGCATTGATAATGCTATGGCATATCTAAACTGAAATTATTATATTGAGTTATCTAAACTGAAATTAGATGAAGACTTATTAACAAAGGTCTTCTAATTTTGCAATCAAAAAAATTGGTTTTATATATTGTACAAAAATGAAATATTATAAACTATCAATATTACGTTTTGTGAATTAAATTTTTTACAATAAAAATAATTTTGGTTTACATTAATGGTCTGAATGATATAATTTAAAAAGCTATTTTAAATGCGAAATTTCCCATAAAGTTAAAATTGTTTTTCACAGGAATTTTTCTGCAATAAAAAAATGAAATAAAATTTTTTGTTTAATCTGTGGTAAATGAAATGTTTAAAAAGATATCATTGTGAAAAATCAGGTGAGTTGAACTTAAATTAGGAGTGTAAAGTCTTACCCAATTATTATATTTTGCTATAAATAACTAAAGTTTGTTATTATAGAGTAGTAATATTATAGAATGTAGTAATATTATGATATGTAGTAATATTATAGAATTTTTAAAAATACGTTAAGATAAGTTATAGAATACGTTCAACACCAAATGATCAACAATGTATAGAATCTCGTAAAAAAGCTAATGGACAATTAATATGGAGTAAAAATGTTTGTTTCAATTGGTTAACAAGCTAGGGGGAAAAAAAACATTAAAAATTTTGTGAGACATTCTTACGGAAATGACAAACCATTAAAATGAATTTTCTTAAAAGTAAAAAAATTAATTGATAAATAAATATCCCAACTTCAAAACTAATATCCGGATCACAAGGCCTACAGGGCCCATATCTGTTTTTCTAGCAGAGGGCCCTGGGGTGCAAAGCATATGTCCCGGTCAGGTAATCAGCCTAAATCTAAATCCCCGGTGTTTAGTTCCCAAGCATGATTGGTACTCAGTTAATCTATCGACTGAAAGGATGAAAGATTGAGTTGACCTAGCCTGAGAATCGAACCTTGGACCTGTATCTTGGGAGCACTAAGTCACCGTGAACAAATGTAAAAGTTTGGGTGAATTTTGTCATACAGATTTCCATGGAACAGAAGTCTATAGAGAAATGTGGGACTGAAAGATGTAACTCAGCTGTAGAAATGAAATTAAATCAAAAACTCTATTAGAATTTCCAACATGTCTTAACTCAAACGGTGAAGATAGAGAGAAGATGTTGCCATTCAAATACTTTTTACTATTTCTGCATCAATTGCAAGCTGTGAACGTTCATTTAGCAAAATAAAATTAATTTCGAGTTATTTATGATTCACCATGAGTCAAAACCGTCTAAGTGATGTAACAATTTTAAGTATAAAAAAAGAAAAATTTGAAATGATCAACTTTGAAAAAGTAATTGTTCAATTCGCTTTAGCAAAGGTAAGAAAAATGTGAATAGTGTAATATATTAGATTGCGAATAATTACATCTGCTTCTATCTATGATACGTAACGACTTATTTCCCGTTTAAAAAATTTATGTTTTTTAAAATAAATGTATTAATTTATAAAATCAATCACGTCATTTTATAATTAATTCTAAATTACATAAGTCCGGTTCTCTGCTCCCAGAATTAAATCGATTGGACCTGGAACATTAAATCCCGAATCCGCTAAATTAATGTTTTTTAATTCCGGAACGCAAATATCAATTTGCCTGAAAGGGGTCAAATTTGTAACACTGGGATCAACCAAAAATTCTAAATCTAATTTTGAAATTTCGTATATCAATAACAATCGTAGCATTAACTTTAGATTTAATTGTCAGAGACATTCCATTTAAACCTGAAACTCTAATATTTATTTTTCCTTTCTTAAATTAAGCTTGTCAACGCAACTCGTACTCAAAAAATTAGCACTGGCTCCAGCGTCTAATAACCGCGAACGCGTAAAACATATCCCAAGTCATCAGTTTAAAAAACAAGTAAGTGCTAAGTAGTACAGATTTCGAATTTGTTGACGTATAACTAGTCGCCGCCAAGCAATTTTGATCTTGACCTCGTGGCTCTTGTTTATTGGCAGTAGGAACGATTTCTAAAGCTGTGGAGGAGGGGAAGGAACTCACTTTCGCATTGAGAGTATTTACATTCTCATTAGGCGCCGATAAACGTTTTCGTTTTTGCTCTGACTGAAAGTGAAATGTGGCATGATGACGCCGCTTACAGATATTGCACGAATGTTTTGATTTACAAGTCGTTACCCTATGATTATTCCCTCAAGCAATTAAAACAGAAGTGATTTGATTTTACAAACTCAATACTCTCATTTACTGACATATTTTTATAATTAGGGCATTTATATATGGGGTGATTCTAATTACATGATAAAACACGCTTATTATTTTCAACTTCCGAAAGGAAAACTGTAGACGTGCATTTTGACTTGGACAATTTATTAACTTTTGAGTTTTCTACCAAAGTCTTACCTCGGAAAGTAAAATATAAATCAATTTCTTTCCCTAATACAGAGGGTTTAAACCATGTGTCAGCTGCGCACCCAGGCGCCCACAAAAATATTACTTGGAAGTAAAACAAATAGTATTACAAAACTTATCTGGAAGCAAAACAAAAAGTAAGAACACAAAAAGTTGACGTTTTTTGTTCTCCTACTTCACAAACTAATTCAAAAATAAACAATCCAACGAATAAGAGTAGTTTACTAATATCTGCTCCATTTTCAACTTTGCCATCTTAAATTCACTTCATCAACTTCTAATAACGCAAAGAAATCTACTTTAATTATTAATATAAATTCAAGACTAATGATACAAAATTTAAAAAATCCAAAATCTGAGAAAAAAATATTGAAAGAACAATTGACAGAATTGAGTCTTTTGAAACAGATATAGAAATAGATTCCTCCTCTACATCTCAGACTGTTCCGAAATATTGAAAAGAAACGAAAAACAACCAAATAAAATCTGCTTTGAATGACATGAGGCTTGTGGTTTTCCGAAAACAGTGGCTGAGTTGGCAGCCGAATGGTTAGCGCTCTGGCCTTCGGTTCAATAGTTCGTGGGTTCGAATCCCACTTTGGGCATGGATGTTCGTAGTGGTTCGGAATCCATTTTAAACCGTAGATCCCGGTCTAAATAGCCCTCATGTGCAAAAAATGACCGTTGTGTAACAGACAGACAAACCAACCTCAAAAAACAGTGCTTTTTTTTAATATAATGTTTCTCATCTTTCAGGCTTTCATGAATTTGTACCTTTATTCTTCTAAGACATTTATTTCAATATTCTCAATTAGTTCTTAAACAATGATTTACTCAAGCACTTAACTTTATCAAAGATCGTTTCATTTTATCTGAGGGTCTTGCGCTGGTAAAATCAAAATGAAAAGAATCTAATTAAGGAATAGGCGAGAAGTTTGGGCAAAAAATTCCATTGCTGTGAAAATGCTTTCCCGGGCAAGTCATGACCAGTGAGTGACCTAAATGGGGCCCCTGCACCCCCGAAGTCGATGATTTTCCATTGCTTCGACTATTTTCAACTGGTGTCGTCATTATGATAGTTTTATTTTGTGGTATGGAATATGTGAATATACTGCTTGTACAAGAGAGTTGCACCTTTTCGTGCGAGGGAGTCTGCCGCTCGATTCCAAAGTTGTTACAATAACCAGCAGTCCGTTGTACGACAATTTTCTTATTTTTTCTGCTGGAGGCATCGGATATAATTTCACTGAATATGGTTCAGTGAGTAATTCGGCATCACATAAAAAAGTAAATACTGAGTAGCATGCAATCAGAAATAATTTGCAACAGTTTTAATGCATTGCTTGTCTATGTTAGTCCACAGCGCCCTGGTGGTCATTTACGGTATTTTAATGTCATGTAACGGTAAATTAAACCTCAAACGCTGTAATAAAACATTCAGACTAGGCCAGGTTGCCTCTGTTTTTCATGAAGCGAGAGCTGTATTCACCAGTCCCGAAGAACAAAACCTGAAGAGTTGCCTATCATTCGCCGAAGCATATTTAAATGCAGAAAACCGAAGTGAAATGTCCATCTTCCGTTATTAAACAATGATAAGGATCGAATCTCGATCAATCCATTCTAAAGAACGTATTATTGATAAATCACAATAAGCTCAAGTAATAATGCAATAAAAAAAACTTAAAAAATAGTAAATTTAAAATACTTGTAACTAAAAGAAATCGTAACAAAATACAGCTTTTGAAGCTAAAATTCTAGTCATTCATGAAACATAAAAATTGTAAATATGTCATGATCTTTCTTTTAACGGTCATGAATATCATGAGATTCTCAACAAAATTTGAACAAAATATGTATACCAAATATGTTAGTTCTTTGGTCTTCCTTTCAACAGTTCGTAGGTATAAATCCCACCTTGGTCTTGAATGTTTGCAGTGGTTCGGAATTAATATTAAACTGGATTCCGTTTTATTAGTTTCATTTAATTAAAACTGACTTTTGAACTACAAACCAAATCTTAAAACAAAAAAAATATTAATGCAAGTTTGTCACTACAGTCTTAATTATGTTAACATTGTTTAACTGCATGATTTTGTTTTAATTGGAAAAATATTCGGATTCTTGCATGAGTATGTGATGCTTTAATTAAAAACATTGTCTTCTGATTTTTGTTAAATTGCTAGAATCAATAAAAATTGTTATTTTTAACAATGATGCCTATATAAAAAAATTAAGGAATTGAAAATATTCTCTAGCACTTTGTATACATTATTAAATTTGTAAAATTAAGAACACATTCTCTGCAATTATTAATATACAAATTAAATTTGAATATAGAGGTACTTATCAAAATAAAAGAAAGAGATTTACTAAACATCTTTTATTAGTATGGTGTAGGACCCCCTATGGTATGTAATACAGCTTGGATTTTCATGGAAATCGTTTTATATGTATACTGGCTGGTGTTTAGTTGAATATTGAACCATTCATATGGACGGGTCATGGTGGCCTAGTTGGTTAGTGTCTTTCTCATAATCGGAAGACAATGAGTTCGATTCCCGATTTAACCGAAGATTCATTGTTTTCGCTAAAGCACAACGAACCCCCACATTAAAACTGGGCGTGGTTATAATGTCCTCCAAGTGAAATGATACTTCTGGGGGTAGTAGGATAAGTATTGGGTCTCTTCCTCTTGGTCTCTTCTTCAAATTCACAAAGATTCCACCCGGCTGCTCTTATGGAACTGGTGAAGCTCAACTCAGGGTTAACTACAGTGAAGCATGCTGGTGCAACAACAACCATTCATATGGAATCATTGTGAAAGTTTTGTCCCTGTTGAGGATATAGATTATGTTTTGAAACTTTAAAATAACATGAGCATAATGCTCCTGTAACCATAATATATTAAACGAGTAATATTGTTTGGGTGACAAAGTGGCCAGTGTAGTACAATACAGGTCATATATGTTTAACTTTATCCTTATGTTTATTAAACATTGTATGGGTAAGTCCCGCAGACAGATAGGTGCATTAATCCTAGAAAATTTAATCTTACAAGAGGCAAAGTTTAAATCAAGGGATAGATGTGGTCAATTAGTTTTTTTAAAATTTTATTTCTACCCATTTATCTTTCTTTCCAGGTTTCGATTGTTTCAGCAGAAAACCATGCCTAGGCTGCCCATGTCATGACAGATCCATCTCCATGTTTGACGGTTGGGAAGAGACTTTCATGAGCAAGCATCGTACAACTGAGCAACCTTCCTGAATCCTAGAGAAATGCGAAAAATCGATTTGTCAGATTACTTATAACTGTCTTCCAGTCCATCTGGTTTTATGAGTGACCATGATAGATGACGTTTGGGTATTAGCGCCTGTAAGTGACTTAGGATTTGCTACTCTCTATCGTAAATTATTCTATTTATGAAGGTGCCTTCTAACTATAATCATTAACCTAGGGGAATGCAGATGCTGATTGTGTTTCGCAGTTGTTCGTCATTTAGACACAACAATCCTCTTCAACACCTGTCGGTCTCTTAAATGATATTCCTTCCATTTTTTTTAAGATTTTTTTCAATCATGTAGTGAAAATGCCTATTAAGTATTTTGAAGTATGTTTCTTTTAGAATAAGTTTATGAAGATAAGTGTTGTAGCAAGATATGAAGATATATATGTTGGTTTCAGGCATCAGCAAGAATAATAAATAAAAATTAGAAAAAAATGAGAATAAAGAAAATTCTTGAGCTTTTTTCTATTCAATTAATTGCATCATTTTTCTCTGTGTTAAAGTTATGATATTTATTTATCAATTCATTTGTAACCGTTAAAATAGTTGATTTTCATACAATGATTTGCAAAATTGGTTTAAAATTATTTAGGTTTTATGAGGGTTGCTTGTTTTATTTTTGATCTTGATCTATAACTGTACATGTTGCTAGGCGATCGCTGACGTTTCTAAACGATACTTTCTTTGATGCTTATAAAAATAATTTCATTGGAATGTCTGCCATTTCTGTGTAATTTTTTGCTTACACTAATATTAATTTAGATGTAACTCTTTTTAAAATATGAATGGCAAAATACTTACTAATGTTAATGCATAATGTAACATATAATTATTCAACTGGATTATAAATGGTGTTAGAAAACTTGTATCGTGTTTTGAAAACCATTAACATAATCTGGAAAAAAGATTAAACAATTCGTTCAAAAATACGTGAGTTCAAATCCCACTTTGCGCTTGGATGTTTGTAGTGGTTTGGAATCCACTTTAAATCGTAGATTTCATAGAGGGTTTGTAAGCCCTGTGTGCAATCTACGATCAAATATTGACTGGAGCCATAAACCAAACCGGAATTCTGGGGGCTTCAAGCCTTTGTATGTAAGAACGGAGGCCATTTTTTTAAAATTCTTTGTATGCATGTTCACTTGCAGTAGAACTTCTTGTGTACGGCATCAAATCCCCCATTCTTCCAGCAATCTCTGCAGCTCCCTACTGGCATTTGTTTTTCAAAATAATAATAACTTTAATTATTATTTTTCAGTTTTTGAAAAAAATATGGTGTTTGTACATTTTGCAGTAAAGATATTTACGCTTTTGTGAATGCGTCTAATATCAAAATGCTTTGGAAACGGATGGAAACGGATGAAATGAGTTCGAAATCATATTTATTAAGAGCGTTACTAAAGAAAGTTTCAAATGCTCCATAACTCATTCGTGTTTTTTTTTAATTTTTTTTATTAATTAATTAATCTATTTGTAAAATCCAGATTTCGTGGTACAGAATAGATTTAAATGAAGTAAATTGTATACATTGTTAAAAAATACAAACGTTATTTCACTAAATCACAGTTCTCAAAATTTAAGTAAATATTTTCTCTTGGAAACTACGGCCTTTGATGATTGGTGTGCAGTGCTGTTGGCTTCGCACATATTTCCTGTTAATCCCATTAACACTAACATATTGATTACTTTGAATATATGTATTTTCTAGTACTTTTAATAACACAAATTGTTCAGTTGGAAATTTAAAAACAACAGTGAAATCTTTAAAGGTCGACCTTCATAAATCAGAAGTATCAATAGTTATTCATTTTATTTTCGCGCGCGCGCGATATTAGTTTTAATAGGTTATTTTTAATGACTCAAATTTTCCATTCCTACTTTTTAGTTAATATGCTAACTATGAAATAATTTCAGTTGAATAAATCATCTGAAAAAAATTTATTATACGAAAAAATTATTGTAATTTAATTTTTGCTGTAAAACATTTTTTTTAATACTTAAATGGCAAACATACTTTTCAAATTCCGAATTTTCAGCATTAAAAGTAATAGTTTTTAAATAAAATTAAGTTGCTTGATTTAATAATGAAATGTTAAAGATAAATTGCCCATTTAATAATGTAAATTATAAAATGTTTTTATTTTTGTACTCTTGTCTATTGTAAAAAAAATGCGGAATGGAGCAAACAGTTTGAATGAAAAGTTTTTGTTGGTTATTCTAAGGTTTTTGTAGGAATTCTAAATTGATAGTGAATGCAAATAAAGTTTTTATTTTGAATAAAATGATATCACTTTTTTGTGTACATGTGTATTTTTTCTTACAAATCACTTCCAAGCTCCCAGACGCCACATACTGTTACGCATCTATTCTGAATATTAATATTACAAATTCTATATTTTTGTAACTGAGTATGTTCATTTATCTGAAATTTATTTTTCAATATTAACAGGCTGTTTTTCCAAGATAAGCATTAAAATATCTACATGGGTAAAATAAAAATGCGAATAATTAAAAAAATGGTACTCTAAAAATTAATTACTACCTATAGTTACAAAATTTATAAATTGTAAAAATATTTAAATTATTATGTATATAATTTAAATATATAAGTAATATTAAAATATTTATAAGTAATATTTAACAAACGGTCAATTTAATGAATTTTTTTGCTTCCATTTTTTTTTTTTTACAGATTCATGTTGTTGCATGCCAACGAGGTCAGCAACGCTAGACCAGGTTCATGAGCACATACACCTTCAAAAAGTACATCACCATAAGTAGATTTTCCATCAGATCACTCCTGGAGAGACCCAGGCATAGTAGAATATGTTCAAGAGAGGCCTTTCTATTTAAACACTTGGAGCAAATTTCGAATTTCTTCATAACCTCGACAAATTTCAAGTTACTAAGATGGCCACTTGTGAAAAGATGCTGGCGAAGGGGTGTTCCTGCGTGGGGTGGGGGAAGTACGTCGGGAGATTCTTCTTCTCCTAGAGTCACCCAAGGGGTGAAGGTAACTCCAAATTGCACTTTAAATGCCTGGGGCTACAGAGTTCTCCTCCTTTGGGTGCTCCAGTCTTACAGACTAATACGCTTCAGCCCTTCCCCATTCATGAATAGTACAGATTCACATGGATTTTGTTAATACTGCAACATGCTTGCCATTTTGCTGAAGGGTAAGTCACTTGATTTTTTGCACTAATTATACATGTTTGAGGAATTAAATTTACTCTTATATAAATTAGTGGAATGTGAAATTTATTTTTAATAATTCGTTTTTTGCATCATAAATATCTTAATGTGTTTTATATCACGTTTCTTTAAAACTTCTTTAGAAATTTGATTACTAAATTTCAGAAGCTTAACTAACTGACCTCTAGATATTATTTTTTACACATTTTTTCAGCATATTTTGTCATAATGCATTAGAATTCTGTCTTTCTTCATATTTTTTTGTATTTTTCTTTCAAAATATTGTAATTAAATTTTTTACAATATTTTTGTAAAAAAAAGTAATTTACCCAACTTAAAATAAAGGGACTGACCTACTGCATAAGATAACATCTTTAGGAAAATTTTAGAGGGCAAACTGATACTGTATCTACAAAATTTTCAAGAAAATTCTCATCATTCTATGAGCCCCCGGAAAATTTATTTTCTGTACTGACTATTCCTAAGTCTTGGTCGGTTGGTGCATAAAGAGTCATACTGGTTTTATTTCCGAACGTCAAGTTAATTTTATTTTGTATTGCAAAAATCTAAAACCTGGGATTTACTTTTCCTTGATTCGAAATGAAAATTCTATTTTTATCAATTGCAGCTCACATATTTTGTGTTGTTAATATAAAACCAATTGTCACACTAGTGAGGAGTTTCAAATTCATTGATAGGCTCACTACAACATTCTATTCTTTTAAACCGATATGCATTTCAAACTTGATGTCATCATGCAAAACGGTTTTCTCAACAAAGCTAAATGAATCACAACATTTATTTTGTTTTAATTATAGTTTTTTTCCAAAAAAATTTATACATGAAATAATTGCACAAAAATAGCTAAATTGGCAGCAGAATGGACAGTACTTTTGCCTTTGGTTCAATCTCAAGGGTTTAAATCTCACATTCAGTTTGCATGTTAGTGGTTTGGAATCAATTTTAAACTGTTAATCCTGGAAAAAATGGTTGTTGAGTGGCAACCTAAACCAATTTCAGCAACAGCTAGGAACCTTGCCTTGCTAGTTTCGAACCTAATATTTTTTAACTAAAATTTATCATTTTCAATGAAATGAATAAAATATTCCTTTTGGAGGTCTTTAGGAAAACTTATTCCAAAAAGTGTACAAATATTTTGAAATAAAACGAAGCAAATCATTAGAAAAGTACTTAGTGGAAAGCTTTTTTTTCCCTGTACCTCCATATCTGGAGTTGAGATGGAAAGCTCCAGGGAATTTATAATACCTAATATATCTGCATAAATATTATTTAAAATTAATGCATTGCTTTTTAATTATAAAAAATTTTCTTGGGTTTGTTAAAATATTAAAGAAATTCTAATTTATCACTGTATGTAGCCAATACTGGCAACAGTGATTAAAGGATTTATTAAAACACTGTTCAGAAAAGTTATTTTAAAATATAATAAAGAATATTTTAAAATAGCCAGTGAACAATTTATAAGTAATTTTTTTATTTATATCTGTTTCTTAGGAGATCTCTCTTCGAATTCTCACTGGAATTTATTATGCTTATTTTTATCTGTATCACTCTTTTTTAAAAATATAGTTCTATTAAAAAGCAATGAAACTTTTTAGCAAGTGTAACAATACTGAAACATTCCTATACGTCCTTGTATTCAGAGTTCTCATAGCGATCGTTAAAAGATACGCTAAGGAGAGCTCTAGGAAAAGTTTTCGAGTTTAATATGTCAGAATATTCTGACCATAAAGTGTGATAAAAAATTTTATATTTTAGCTTAACAACTCAAATCCTCCTTGGAGATGACATGTATAAATCAGGAGAATTTATAAACATTTGCTTCTATTAATCTTATTCTAAGCTATTCCTGTGACTTTTAATATTAAATACCATTATTATTTAAGTTTAAATATTTATGAAAAAATTCACACACACACTATTTCCGTATATTAACAATTCATTAAGCAATCATTAAAATATTTGCTTGGCAGCTCTTTAAAAAATTGTTTGAACATAATATATATAAGAATATTCTGAAAAAGCAAGCAATATATAATGAACATTCTATATTTCTGTATTGCATCTAACTGCCCCTTTAGAAATGGCATTTGTAACCCAAGGGTATATATTATGCTGATGTATCTATCGATCTTATTTCTGAGAAATATTTTTTAAGTGTTTTATTAATAACGAATATTTTTATGTAAGTTTAAATGCAAAGAAAATATTTCTATATTTCCCTCTTTTCAAAGAAACCTCCTTGTGATGATTAAAATATTCGTTTGGGAGCTCTTTAGGAAAAGTTTTTCTATATATTATGTAAAAATATTCTCAAAAATAAAGCAATATAAAAATAACATTGTTACTGTTTTACATCTATGTACCTCCTTGGAGATGACATTTGTAACCCATCGGTATTTATTATGCTGATGTATCTATTGATCTTATTTCTGACAAATATTAAGTGTTTTATTAATAATGAATATTCTTACATAAGTTTAAATGCAAAGGAAATATTTCTATATTTCCCTCTTTTCAAAGAGACCTCCCTGCGATGATTAAAAGATTCGTTTGGGAGCTCTTTAGGAAAAGTTTTTCTATATAATATGTAAGAATATTCTAAAAATTCAAGCAATATACAAATAACATTTTATGTTACTGTTTTACATCTATCTGCCTCCTTGGAGATGGCATTTGTAACCCATGGGTATTTATTCTGCTGATGTATCTATCGATCTTATTTCTGACAAATATTATGTGTTTTATTAATAATGAATATTCTTACATAAGTTTAAATGCAAAGGAAATATTTCTATATTTTCCTCTTGTCAAAGAGACCTCCCTGCGATGATTAAAAGATTCGTTTGGGAGCTCTTTAGGAAAAGTTTTTCTATATAATATGTAAGAATATTCTAAAAATACAAGCAATATACAAATAACATTGTATATTACTGTTTTTCATCTATCTGCCTCCTTGGAGATGGCATTTGTAACACATGGGTATTTATTCTGCTAATGTATCTATCGATCTTTTTTCTGAGAAATATTTTTTTAAGTGTTTGATTAAAAAGGAATATTCTTTCATAAGTTTAAATGCAAAGGAAATATTTCTATATTTTCCTCTTTTCAAAGAGACCTCCCTGCGATGATTAAAAGATTCGTTTGGGAGCTCTTTAGGAAAAGTTTTTCTATATAATATGTAAGAATATTCTAAAAATTCAAGCAATATATAATTAACATTGTATATTACTGTTTTACATGTATCTGCCTCTTTGGAAGATCGCATTTGTAACCCATGGGTATTTATTATGCTGATGTATCTATTGATCTTATTTCTGACAAATATTAAGTGTTTTATTAATAATGAATATTCTTACATAAGTTTAAATGCAAAGGAAATATTTCTATATTTCCCTCTTTCAAGAGAGACCTCCCTGCGATGATTAAAAGATTCGTTTGGGAGCTCTTTAGGAAAAGTTTTTCTATATAATATGTAAGAATATTCTAAAAATTCAAGCAATATACAAATAACATTGCATGTTACTGTTTTACATGTATCTGCCTCCTTGGAGATGGCATTTGTAACCCATGGGTATTTATTGTGCTGATGCATCTATCGATCTTATTTCTGAGAAATATTTTTTAAGTGTTTGATTAAAAAGGAATATTCTTACGTAAGTTTAAATGCAAAGGAAATGTTTCTATATTTCCCTCTTTTCAAAGAGACCTCCCTGCGATGATTAAAAGATTCGTTTGGGAGCTCTTTAGGAAAAGTTTTTCTATATAATATGTAAGAATATTCTAAAAATACAAGCAATATACAAATAACATTTTATGTTACTGTTTTACATCTATCTGCCTCCTTGAAGATCGCATTTGTAACCCATCGGTATTTATTATGCTGATGTATCTATTGATCTTATTTCTGACAATTATTAAGTGTTTTATTAATAATGAATATTCTTACATAAGTTTAAATGCAAAGGAAATATTTCTATATTTCCCTCTTTTCAAAGAGACCTCCCTGCGATGATTAAAAGATTCGTTTGGGAGCTCTTTAGGAAAAGTTTTTCTATATAATATGTAAGAATATTCTAAAAATTCAAGCAATATACAAATAACATTTTATGTTACTGTTTTACATCTATCTGCTTCCTTGGAGATGGCATTTGTAACCCATGGGTATTTATTATGCTGATGTATCTATTGATCTTATTTCTGACAATTATTAAGTGTTTTATTAATAAGGAATATTCTTACATAAGTTTAAATGCAAAGGAAATATTTCTATATTTCCCTCTTTCAAAAGAGACCTCCCTGCGATGATTAAAAGATTCGTTTGGGAGCTCTTTAGGAAAAGTTTTTCTATATAATATGTAAGAATATTCTAAAAATTCAAGCAATATACAAATAACATTTTATGTTACTGTTTTACATCTATCTGCTTCCTTGGAGATGGCATTTGTAACCCATGGGTATTTATTATGCTGATGTATCTATTGATCTTATTTCTGACAAATATTAAGTGTTTTATTAATAATAAATATTCTTACATAAGTTTAAATGCAAAGGAAATATTTCTATATTTCCCTCTTTCAAAAGAGACCTCCCTGCGATGATTAAAAGATTCGTTTGGGAGCTCTTTAAGAAAAGTTTTTCTATATAATATGTAAGAATATTCTAAAAATACAAGCAATATACAAATAACATTTTATGTTACTGTTTTACATCTATCTGCCTCCTTGGAGATGGCATTTGTAACCCATGGGTATTTATTCTGCTGATGTATCTATCGATCTTATTTCTGACAAATATTAAGTGTTTTATTAATAAGGAATATTCTTACATAAGTTTAAATGCAAAGGAAATATTTCTATATTTCCCTCTTTCAAAAGAGACCTCCCTGCGATGATTAAAAGATTCGTTTGGGAGCTCTTTAGGAAAAGTTTTTCTATATAATATGTAAGAATATTCTAAAAATTCAAGCAATATATAATTAACATTGTATATTACTGTTTTACATCTATCTGCTTCCTTGGAGATGGCATTTGTAACCCATGGGTATTTATTATGCTGATGTATCTATTGATCTTATTTCTGACAAATATTAAGTGTTTTATTAATAATGAATATTCTTACATAAGTTTAAATGCAAAGGAAATATTTCTATATTTCCCTCTTTTCAAAGAGACCTCCCAGCGATGATTAAAAGATTCGTTTGGGAGCTCTTTAGGAAAAGTTCTTCTATATAATATGTAAGAATATTCTAAAAATTCAAGCAATATACAAATAACATTTTATGTTACTGTTTTACATCTATCTGCCTCCTTGGAGATGGCATTTGTAACCCATGGGTATTTATTCTGCTGATGTATCTATTGATCTTATTTCTGACAATTATTAAGTGTTTTATTAATAAGGAATATTCTTACATAAGTTTAAATGCAAAGGAAATATTTCTATATTTCCCTCTTTCAAAAGAGACCTCCCTGCGATGATTAAAAGATTCGTTTGGGAGCTCTTTAAGAAAAGTTTTATATATAATATGTAAGAATATTCTAAAAATACAAGCAATATACAAATAACATTTTATGTTACTGTTTTACATCTATCTGCTTCCTTGGAGATGGCATTTGTAACCCATGGGTATTTATTATGCTGATGTATCTATTGATCTTATTTCTGACAAATATTAAGTGTTTTATTAATAATAAATATTCTTACATAAGTTTAAATTTAAAGGAAATATTTCTATATTTCCCTCTTTCAAATGAGACCTCCCTCCGATGATTAAAAGATTCGTTTGGGAGCTCTTTAGGAAAAGTTTTTCTATATAATATGTAAGAATATTCTAAAAATACAAGCAATATACAAATAACATTGTATGTTACTGTTTTACATCTATCTGCCTCCTTGGAGATGGCATTTGTAACCCATGGGTATTTATTCTGCTGATGTATCTATCGATCTTATTTCTGACAAATATTAAGTGTTTTATTAATAATGAATATTCTTACATAAGTTTAAATGCAAAGGAAATATTTCTATATTTCCCTCTTTTTAAAGAGACCTCCCTGCGATGATTAAAAGATTCGTTTGGGAGCTCTTTAGGAAAAGTTTTTCTGTAAAATATGTAAGAATATTCTCAAAAGTCAAGCAATATATAAATAATATTGTATATTACTGTTTTACATCTATCTGCCTCCTTGAAGATGGCATTTGTAACCCAACGGTATTTATTATGCTGATGTATCTATTGATCTTATTTCTGAGAAATATTTTTTAATTGTTTTAATAATAACGAATATTCTTACGTAAGTTTAAATGCAAAGGAAATATTTCTATATTTCCCTCTTTTTAAAGAGACCTCCCTGCGATGATTAAAAGATTCGTTTGGGAGCTCTTTAGGAAAAGTTTTTCTGTATAATATGTAAGAATATTCTCAAATGTCAAGCAATATATAATTAACATTGTATATTACTGTTTTACATCTATCTGCATCCTTGAAGATCGCATTTGTAACCAATCGGTATTTATTATGCTGATGTATCTATTGATATTATTTCTGACAAATATTAAGTGTTTCATTAATAATGAATATTCTTACATAAGTTTAAATGCAAAGGAAATATTTCTATATTTCCCTCTTTTTAAAGAGACCTCCCTGCGATGATTAAAAGATTCGTTTGGGAGCTCTTTAGGAAAAGTTTTTCTATATAATATGTAAGAATATTCTAAAAATTCAAGCAATATACAAATAACATTTTATGTTACTCTTTTACATCTATCTGCTTCCTTGGAGATGGCATTTGTAACCCATGGGTATTTATTCTGCTGATGTATCTATTGATCTTATTTCTGACAAATATTAAGTGTTTTATTAATAAGGAATATTCTTACATAAGTTTAAATGCAAAGGAAATATTTCTATATTTCCCTCTTTCAAAATCGACCTCCCTGCGATGATTAAAAGATTCGTTTGGGAGCTCTTTAGGAAAAGTTTTTCTATATAATATGTAAGAATATTCTAAAAATTCAAGCAATATACAAATAACATTTTATGTTACTGTTTTACATCTATCTGCCTCCTTGGAGATGGCATTTGTAACCCATGGGTATTTATTCTGCTGATGTATCTATCGATCTTATTTCTGAAAAATATTTTTTAAGTGTTTTATTAATAACGAATATTCTTACATAAGTTTAAATGCAAAGGAAATGTATTTATATTTCCCTCTTTTCAAAGAGACCTCCCTGCGATGATTAAAAGATTCGTTTGGGAGCTCTTTAGGAAAAGTTTTTCTGTATAATATGTAAGAATATTCTCAAAAATAAAGCAATATACAAATAACATTGTATGTTAATGTTTCACATCTATCTGCTTCCTTGGAGATGGCATTTGTAACCCATGGGTATTTATTCTGCTGATGTATCTATTGATCTTATTTCTGACAAATATTAAGTGTTTTATTAATAATGAATATTCTTACATAAGTTTAAATGCAAAGGAAATATTTCTATATTTCCCTCTTTCAAAAGAGACCTCCCTGCGATGATTAAAAGATTCGTTTGGGGGCTCTTTAGGAAAAGTTCTTCTATATAATATGTAAGAATATTCTAAAAATACAAGCAATATACAAATAACATTGTATGTTACTGTTTTACATCTATCTGCCTCCTTGGAGATGGCATTTGTAACACATGGGTATTTATTCTGCTGATGTATCTATCGATCTTTTTTCTGAGAAATATTTTTTTTAAGTGTTTGATTAAAAAGGAATATTCTTACGTAAGTTTAAATGCAAAGGAAATATTTCTATATTTTCCTCTTTTCAAAGAGACCTCCCTGCGATGATTAAAAGATTCGTTTGGGAGCTCTTTAGGAAAAGTTTTTCTATATAATATGTAAGAATATTCTCAAAAGTCAAGCAATATACAAATAACATTGTATGTTACTGTTTTACATCTATCTGCCTCCTTGGAGATGGCATTTGTAACCCATGGGTATTTATTATGCTGATGTATCTATTGATCTTATTTCTGACAATTATTAAGTGTTTTATTAATAAGGAATATTCTTACATAAGTTTAAATGCAAAGGAAATATTTCTATATTTCCCTCTTTTCAAAGAGACCTCCCAGCGATGATTAAAAGATTCGTTTGGGAGCTCTTTAGGAAAAGTTTTTCTATATAATATGTAAGAATATTCTAAAAATACAAGCAATATACAAATAACATTGTATGTTACTGTTTTACATCTATCTGCCTCCTTGGAGATGGCATTTGTAACCCATGGGTATTTATTCTGCTGATGTATCTATCGATCTTATTTCTGAGAAATATTTTTTTAAGTGTTATTTTAATAAAGAATATTCCTACGTAAGTTTAAATGCAAAGGAAATATTTCTATATTTCCCTCTTTCAAATGAGACCTCCCTGCGATGATTAAAAGATTCGTTTGGGAGCTCTTTAGGAAAAGTTTTTCTATATAATATGTAAGAATATTCTAAAAATACAAGCAATATACAAATAACATTTTATGTTACTGTTTTACATCTATCTGCTTCCTTGGAGATGGCATTTGTAACCCATGGGTATTTATTATGCTGATGTATCTATTGATCTTATTTCTGACAAATATTAAGTGTTTTATTAATAAGGAATATTCTTACATAAGTTTAAATGCAAAGGAAATATTTCTATATTTCCCTCTTTCAAAAGAGACCTCCCTGCGATGATTAAAAGATTCGTTTGGGAGCTCTTTAGGAAAAGTTTTTCTATATAATATGTAAGAATATTCTAAAAATTCAAGCAATATACAAATAACATTTTATGTTACTGTTTTACATCTATCTGCCTCCTTGGAGATGGCATTTGTAACCCATGGGTATTTATTATGCTGATGTATCTATTGATCTTATTTCTGAGAAATATTTTTTAAGTGTTTTAATAATAACGAATATTCTTACATAAGTTTAAATGCAAAGGAAATATTTCTATATTTCCCTCTTTCAAAAGAGACCTCCCTGCGATGATTAAAAGATTCGTTTGGGAGCTCTTTAGGAAAAGTTTTTCTATATAATATGTAAGAATATTCTAAAAATACAAGCAATATACAAATAACATTGTATGTTAATGTTTCACATCTATCTGCTTCCTTGGAGATGGCATTTGTAACCCATGGGTATTTATTCTGCTGATGTATCTATTGATCTTATTTCTGACAAATATTAAGTGTTTTATTAATAATGAATATTCTTACATAAGTTTAAATGCAAAGGAAATATTTCTATATTTCCCTCTTTCAAAAGAGACCTCCCTGCGATGATTAAAAGATTCGTTTGGGAGCTCTTTAGGAAAAGTTTTTCTATATAATATGTAAGAATATTCTAAAAATACAAGCAATATACAAATAACATTGTATGTTACTGTTTTACATCTATCTGCCTCCTTGGAGATGGCATTTGTAACACATGGGTATTTATTATGCTGATGTATCTATTGATCTTATTTCTGACAAATATTAAGTGTTTTATTAATAATGAATATTCTTACATAAGTTTAAATGCAAAGGAAATATTTCTATATTTTCCTCTTTTCAAAGAGACCTCCCTGCGATGATTAAAAGATTCGTTTGGGAGCTCTTTAGGAAAAGTTTTTCTATATAATATGTAAGAATATTCTAAAAATTCAAGCAATATATAATTAACATTGTATATTACTGTTTTACATCTATCTGCATCCTTGAAGATCGCATTTGTAACCCATCGGTATTTATTATGCTGATGTATCTGTTGATCTTATTTCTGACAAATATTAAGTGTTTTATTAATAATGAATATTCTTACATAAGTTTAAATGCAAAGGAAATATTTCTATATTTCCCTCTTTTTAAAGAGACCTCTCTGCGACGATTAAAAGATTCGTTTGGGAGCTCTTTAGGAAAAGTTTGTCTATATAATATTTAAGATTATTCTAAAAATTCAAACAATATACAAATAACATTGTATGTTACTGTTTTACATCTATCTGCCTCCTTGGAGATGGCATTTGTAACCCATGGGTATTTATTCTGCTGATGTATCTATTGATCTTATTTCTGACAAATATTAAGTGTTTTATTAATAAGGAATATTCTTACATAAGTTTAAATGCAAAGGAAATATTTCTATATTTCCCTCTTTTAAAAGAGACCTCCCTGCGATGATTAAAAGATTCGTTTGGGAGCTCTTTAAGAAAAGTTTGTCTATATAATATGTAAGAATATTCTAAAAATTCAAGCAATATACAAATAACATTGTATGTTACTGTTTTACATCTATCTGCCACCTTGGAGATGGCATTTGTAACCCATGGGTATTTATTAATCTGATTTATCTATCGATCTTATTTCTGAGAAATATTTTTTAAGTGTTTGATTAAAAAGGAATATTCTTACGTAAGTTTAAATGCAAAGGAAATGTTTCTATATTTCCCTCTTTTCAAAAGAGACCTCCCTGCGATGATTAAAAGATTCGTTTGGGAGCTCTTTAAGAAAAGTTTTTCTATATAATATGTAAGAATATTCTCAAAAGTCAAGCAATATACAAATAACATTGTATGTTACTGTTTTACGTCCATCTGCCTCCTTGGAGATGGCATTTGTATCCCATCGGTATTTATTATGCTGATGTATCTATTGATCTTATTTCTGAGAAATATTTTTTAAGTGTTTTAATAATAACGAATATTCTTACGTAAGTTTAAATGCAAAGGAAATATTTCTATATTTCCCTCTTTTTAAAGAGACCTCTCTGCGATGATTAAAAGATTCGTTTGGGAGCTCTTTAGGAAAAGTTTTTCTATATAATATGTAAGAATATTCTAAAAATTCAAGCAATATACAAATAACATTTTATGTTACTGTTTTACATGTATCTGCCTCATTGGAGATGGCATTTGTAACCCATGGGTATTTATTATGCTGATGTATCTATCGATCTTATTTCTGAGAAATATTTTTTAAGTGTTATTTTAATAACGAATATTCTTACGAAAGATTAAATGCAAAGGAAATATTTCTATATTTCCCTCTTTCAAATGAGACCTCCCTCCGATGATTAAAAGATTCGTTTGGGAGCTCTTTAGGAAAAGTTTTTCTATATAATATGTAAGAATATTCTAAAATTTCAAGCAATATACAAATAACATTTTATGTTACTGTTTTACATCTATCTGCCTCTTTGGAGATGGCATTCGTAACCCATGGGTATTAATTCTGCTGATTTATCTATCGATCTTATTTCCGAGAAATATTTTTTTAAGTGTTTTATTAATAACGAATATTCTTACGAAAGATTAAATGCAAAGGAAATATTTCTATATTTCCCTCTTTACAAAGAGACCACCTTGAGGTGATTAAAAGATTCCATTGGGAGCTTTCGAACTTACAACTCCAATCGTATTTTTGAGTGTTCAGACGCAAGTAGGATTACCTTTTCTGATACTTGCAATTTTTTTTTTTTTTTTTTTTTTTTAATTTGCACATTTAGTTACGATTTTTTTCTATCGTGACCCATAATTTATTCTGAGTGGTACTCCTATCCGCTTTAATGATCAATATAAATTGTTCTTTATTAAATGTTTGATTTTCTGTGCTTTGACTACTTCCTGAAAAAGTGTCTTCCTTTTTTAAATGATTTTGAGAATTCTCTCTAATTTATCTTAGGGTTTTTTTGTTTATTTCTCAACTCATTTTTTGCGCACGATGACAAATTAGGCTGTAATTTAGTGATAATTTCAAAACACTACAAACAACCTTGAGTGAAGTGGGACTCGAACTCACGAAATATTGAACCTAAGGCAAAAGCTCTAGAGATTCGGTTACCTGTTCAACTGATATATCTTGTGAAACAAAGCATTCATTTTTGCTTTCTTTCTATTGAAACATCTCCCGGTATATAATATTTTTGTGCTAGTTAGTTGATTTTTAACGTTAGGTGATAAACTTTTCTCAGGAGGCATTTTTTTAAATATAAATAACATTTATTGCAGACAACGCAACTGACAGAAACAAGCAATTTAGGAGGACTGAAACAGCGCGTCCTTTTTGCAAGAGATTTAGAGAGCAAGTGTTCTGTGTTCGGTTCAGATCTCACTGAGAGAATGTATATACTGTGCCAACAATGTGTGCTGATTGGTTGAGTACACTTCATGAAGTTAATACCATTGGCACAGAAATTTGATAGACAAATTTTTGATTTCACTTCGCGAATTCAATTGCTTTGTAAAAGGTCAAGAGTTTCTCAAAAAAGATGTGATGAGTCACCACAATTTCTTAGAGAAGTCGCGATAAGTCACCACAATATTTTATGAAAGTATGGTGTATGTCTCCAAATGACCTTATTTGAAATGTCTTAATTATATTCATGATCAGGCTTTACAGGCTGTGTTTAGGTGCCTTTCGGACATTCCCATTACTATTCTATTTGCGCAGTTGTTTGAAGTATCATCGGGTAAATGAGAGAAGTGGTCTCTGTCATCATTGGAATAACCAATAGTAAACATGCGTTATGTGAGAAATTATTAAATATCAATAATAATAGCCTTTTCAAAACTTGTGCAGCGTGTATTCCTCATTTTGGAAGACGAATGCAAAACGAACCTCCCAATGCTTTTTGTGAGGTAGAGGTCTGTACAAATAACTTTTTCGTCGGTCTCTCATGTATAAAAGACAGTGCATTGACCCATTTGGGAATTTTATCAAATTTGACAATGTTAATTCGATTTTAAAATTAATTTTTAATCATCATCTTACAATTTAACTTATCATATGAACCAGCTTTTACAGATGCTTCGATATCTCTAAGTGACTTGGGATGTTACAAATAACTTTTTGATTTATTTTAAGCATTTAATCTTTCATGAACTATGATGAAGTGTTTCTCACTTATAGACATTTTATGTTTAGTTGATTTTCTATTAAGAGCTAGAGAGAGCTTTCATCTCTTTGTGAATAATATAGATTTTTTATACCTATAGTAGATAATTGGAAAGCTATATTTTTTATTCGCTTGTAAATTCTAATTTTTATATGTGTATATTCAAAAAAATGTTGATATCTTTATCTCTAAAGATAGATGCTTTTAAGGAATATGCTTTCAGTTTTAGCTTTTTAATTCAATGAATAATTTTAAAAAAATATCAGTTAAATAAACAAATTCTTAAATAATTTACCCCGGTTGCATTTATTGAAATAGTTTTTTCGATAAATAGATTTTGATTCTCATCTGAGTTATTTATGTGTGGACATAATGTAATATAAAATTAAAAATTGAACTTATATGTTTTTTAAAACTTTTTTATAACTTTCTTTGTTAAGTATTTTTGTTGATGATAGAGAAACATATATATATTTTAGAAATGCTAATATTTTATTTTTCCTCTTCATGTCTTTTTGGATGAGATCTCTGGCTACCACAATACCTTCCTACACTTGCTGTAAAAATGCATCCAATAAAATCACAAGTGAGTTTATAAACTTTTATATGTTTTTGAATCTGATATTTTTGTTATTTAGCGTTACATATAGACCTATTATCAATCTAACTTTCTCTGTAACTGAATGGAGAAGCATTCTTAAATATTTACCTTAATAATAATAATACTATAATAAATATTTTACAAATATTAATATTTAATTTATATAATATTTAATTAAATTTTTATACAATTATATATAATATACTTATATGTATATTTGTGCTGATTGAATAGGCTCTTTAAATTTCATTTTACAAAATAATGTATTTGTATTAATAATTTCATTATTTTAAAATCATTATTGAAGAAATTTTCTTATACCCGCGAGTTGTGATAAATGTTTTATAAAAGTTTTGGTATCTGATGTTATAAACATAACTTTCGCTCATCGTTAAAGCTTTTACCCTTACCAAAATTGACTACATCGATTGTCCATTTTGGAAAGGGTTAAGCTTTTTCAAAGCCAAAAGAAAGTACATGAGTTACAGATGTGGTCATCCAATCTATATGCATACGAATACCTGTTCAACCTTTTCCAATTTTTTTGAGTTTTCAAATTTCGTCTCTTTTTCTCTCATTGTTGGACATCTCAGCTTTTGGTTGTTCAAATTCATAAGTACTTCATGTATCCTTGGATGTTTTCGTAAAATACACAAGTTCAATTTAATTGAAAATTCCTTGTAATGTTTTCTTCCTTACATTTCGCGATATGAATAGTTTGTTCACCTTCTTAATGCTTAAGTCTGACTTTAAGTAATTTATTCTCGAATTATATGCTATGGTCTTGGGACTTGTGTATAGCCAAGAAATGAATTTATGTTTTGAAGCATATGTGACATCTATTTTATAACCTGGAACATTGAGAGAAAAATGATCAGTCAATCGATGAAACTTTTTTCCAATAATTGCCGTAGTAAACGTTCGATGATCTGATTGTAATACCTTTAAAGTATTTTTTGCAACCGATGTAAAATTTCTACTTCATCAAAAATCTGAAAGAACAATATCTAGGAATTTTATTGTTATTCTTCGAGTGTCTTAAATTTTAATTTTGATACTACTCTTAAAAATATTTTGCTGAAATTAGATTCCTAATTAATAAAATTTATCCGGGGATTTTTCCATTAATCTGAAATGATAGCTCATCGCACTTGCAACAGCATCTACAATGCATATTTACGAATGTTTCATTTCTGGTATTAAATGTGAGCTTCTGTCTCTGTCCTAAATGAATTGCCCGACATTGAAAATGTAACACCAAGAAAGAGTTGCTAGAAATGGATGAAACTCGGCAAACACACACACACACACACAATACATTTAGGCACACAGTCAATGAAGGAACGAATGGCGTCCTGAGTTCATCATTCCTTATAAACAATTTGCCAAAGTACGTCTTCTGAAGGAGGCGTTGGTAAGATGTGTAAACGATATTCATATTCCAAACGTATTCGATTTGTGAGATATTTGGCGAACACAATGGCCAGGAAAGCAACTGTACACCTTTCAGGGCATGTTAGCTGATGCGAACAATGTGCCGTTGGTCGTTATCCTGCTGATAAAGGCATTGGCACCCCCTAAATATTGGGGTGTGTCACCCCAATGTTTAGGGGGTGACGCAGCGCATCATCCATGTAACGTTGAGCTGTCACAGTGCCATGAATACGAACTAGAGGTGACCTGAAATCGTACGTAATGGCACTGCTAACCGTGATGCCACGTTGTCGCACGGTGGCGCGTTCCACAATTGTTTCAGGATTGGATCTGTCTCTACGTTGACGCTACACTCGTACGCTGTTATCACTGTAGAAATAGAAGCGTGACTCATCTGAAAAGAAGATCCTGTGCCACTCCGTCGTCCGATATGGACGACGGAGTGGACCAGAAGTAGACATCGCTCTAATCCAGCACTATTCCAGGCATTAGTGTCTATGCTGTAATGCATTAGTGTCTATGTCTCAATGGCAGTCTTCTTAATGAACGCCATGAACGCATCCTACTATTCGCAAATAAATGGTACTGCTCGATATCCAGGATATTTTGCACAGTTTTCAGTTTTTCGAATGATGAGCTTTGCGGGGCCACCACAGTCTCTCGCCGGTCACGTGGATCCACGCGTGCTGAATTCACTCTAGCCGCACCTGCACCCAACAAACGTTCTTCCGTTCCTTGTTCTAACCATCTTCGCAACACCTGGACGCTCTGTGGATGCGTCCGGGTGTCTGTCAGCTGCTATTTGCCTTAAGGACCAACCTGTCCTTCTCAGTCCGATTACCATGCCCTCGTAAACTTGTCTCTTTTCTTCGGTTCAACAGTTCGTGGGTTTGAATCCTACCTTTGGCATGGATGTTTGTAGTGGTTCGGAATCCACTTTAAGCCGTAGGTCCCGGTCTAATTAGCCCTCGTGTGCAAAAAATGACCGTTAAGCGACAAACAAACCAAAACTCGTAAACTCGTCTGTCTGCTGGAACTGACCCGTCTGGCATTTTCTGCAATTAACGGTATCCTGTGCGACAAGAACATATTTCCACCGAATATTTTCCAAGAAGCAATAAAGCAATAACGTCGTAAATATTGCCCACTGTGCCGATTTCTCACTTTATATGTTATCCTACGTGAGCTGGCGAGATGCGCATTTCACATCATTTGCTTAACTCGGTAAGTTTCGTCTATCCTGCAATTTGCATAGTTTTTTGGCCATTCCTTCTTGGTGTTCCAGTTTCAATATCGGGCAGCGTATTTTGTTCTTTTATGCATTTGGACATTTTAGTCCATGTCAGCTTGATTACAGCTTCATCTTCGCTCAATCAAATTATTTGGTTGAAACTTGTCAGTGTTGTATTGATAAACATTTGATTCATTTTCTTTTTGAATTATTCTTATTAATAAATTACATTTTATAATTTTATATGACTGTTAAAATTTTTATTTTAAAATTTGAATTTAGTTCTTTTTTCAAGTGCTTTTATTACATGTCGAACATATTTATAGTTTATAATTTTCCTATTTGGTTCGTTCACATGTGTCAGTGACAACAGACTTAAAAGAACAGTTTCGGCGTTTCAATGGAAAGTGGAATGCGTCTAGGTTACTTAAATTTTTATTTTAAATACGAGTCAAATGAGTTCTTTGATGATAAAATTTTATTGAATTTAAAAAATGGGGTTAATCAAGTTGACTAGTGAAGGACTTTAGTTATGTTGTATTTTGTTCTTTTATGCAAGTACTTTTTAATTTCTAAAGTACTTTTTAATTTCTGATGCTATCTCTCTCACTTTCTAAACAGAGTTAATTTTAAAAAATTATTAAATCATAATAATTAACCATTTTTAACTGAAAAATTGAGTTGGGTTTTCTTTATATTTCATGCGTTACCAGATTCCAGGTTGGAAAGGTAGAACAGGTTGGCTTTTTCTTCCTAATGGAAAGCAAAAAGGAAATTATCAAGAAGTGAACTATTTCTCTTTAAAAATAGTAAATTCGTTATTTCAAAATGTAAATTGCTATTAAAAATGATAATATTATATAAATGAATACTGGGTAAATACGTGGACTTCGAATGAAATAGTGTTTTCAAAATAATTTATTTGTATACTTAAAGAATGTTTTAATTTATTTATAAAAATTTACTTCTAAGAAAAAGCATCTTGGCTTCCAACACCAACAACAAATGAAGGTCTCGAAATGAAATTGTGGCGATGTATTTATCTGGGTGATATATGCATTTGCTTACAGTCTCAATATCTCAGATAGGCGCGAGAAGTTCCAATGAACTTGTGAAATGCTGGTACGTCAATAAGTGGTATATATCTACCAGAATATGAAATACGAGCAGACAGGCGTACAACTGATATATATAAGTTTAATGAATGCAGTTCCACTTATATTACAGGTTTATCGGTCAATACATGGACAATTTATATTTATTATAAATGATGCTGGTGCTGTTGTACAATAATTTCCCATACATGTTTAATTAGTAATATGAGACAAAGGCAACGTGTAAACTGTAACTCTAAAGCATGTTGTATTTTAACAGTGGTACGAAATAAGTGGAATGTGCCTGG
This sequence comes from Latrodectus elegans, assembly GCA_030067965.1. Classification (NCBI taxonomy): domain Eukaryota; kingdom Metazoa; phylum Arthropoda; class Arachnida; order Araneae; family Theridiidae; genus Latrodectus; species Latrodectus elegans. Next base: position 88,026,526 of record CM057817.1, on the reverse strand, counting down.
GTATGTGGAATGTCCTGTTGGAAAACACCTCATGGCGTTTTTTATGAATGGCAACATAACAAGTTGAATTATCAGAGTGATGTATTAATTTGCAGTGAATTTATAAGAATCAATTGAAATATGTGTGTGTATGTTCCTGCTCTCATAGGAATTTGCTTCCACGAACCATATTCCAAATATGTTCAGTGTGTTTAAGCCACAGCAAAGCTCTTTGGAAGCACTCAACTTAATGCCTTCTAACCAACACATGATCATCATTTATATCAGCGCAGAACAGATATCGTCTTAAAACAACAAATTTTCATTTGATCGTCCAATGAACTGTAGCTTAAAACCACTCACGTCGCAGGTCAGACGGCAACAGAATTGTTAAACCTCTAACTTTCGGTTCAAATTTGTCGATTCAAATTCTATTTAAACTTTGATGTTTATAGTGTTTCAGAATCCACTTCAAGATATAGGACCTGCTCTACTAGTCTCTGGTGTACAAAAAATTATCATTGAGCAATGAGTGACAATCATTCCAATCCACCTACGTCACAAAAGGCAGTAGTTAGGGATCAGTAACATGTACGCTGCAGGGCATCTGCCTCAGAGCTGACGTTAAAGTAACTGATATTACAGTTCGTTGTACCATTACGGTCTCCGCTGCAGCTGGAAAATTTACGGCAATATTAATGTGCCACATCCATGCGGAATACATATCGGATTTGTTGGTTGACGGATCTTCTTGCAGAAATTAAATACATAAGGAGTATGTGAGGATAAATTTATACGCTCTTTTTGTAATATAATAGAGTGCAACCTTCTGATGAAATACTCATTTCTATTTTCTAGGAATTATCTTAAAAATTTTTAAAAGAAATTTTGATAAATATATATATATATATATATATATATATATATATATATATATATATATATAGTTGATTTTGTTTATTACACTTATGAGGAAGTCCACTTTTTTATCCAGTTACTAATTCTTGGCTTTCCATTGTTCACCACGGTATTGTTTTTATCTACTCCATAGAAATATGCTCGTAATTCTCTAAAACTAGAAGATCTCTTTAATATTGTGAAAAAATAATTAAAAAAATTGTTAAGTAAAATTAGATAGTTTAAATAAAATAATCTGGCACGCTTTACTTTTAATTTACGTGGTAAAACATCAAAGATTCTTACACAGTTAAATGTACCTATCTAATCTAAAATATGCTTTTAGAGAAAGAAAACAGTCAAATATATGTCAGGAAATATGCCTTTAATAGTTGCAACTTTATAGAAAGTAGTGTAATAGATCTTTTAACTGTACATCTCCACACTGCAATGTTTGCGGAAATTTACTTAGAACTAAATTATTTTGACATGATTTTGGCTCTCTTTGACTATTTTCTTACATTGACCCTAGCTATTACGTCTGGAATTACGATACTATATTTTTAAAAAGAATCTAAAGCAATCCCCGTTAATTCATAACTTGATGAAATCAATGAGTGACTCTGTGGTCTCTCTCTTGACAATGCAATGTTTTCGTTTCCTTCTTTTATCAGGATATAGTACGGTTTCACATTCTATTATACCTTACTTAATAAATTCGCCCATCCAAAATGAACTGTTAGACAAAATCGTAGGCTATTGTGAAGCATAATTACTCATTAAATATTTATATTAGCTTCTTGATACAATAAACACTTCTTTGTCCTCTATATTAACAAAAATATAATTTATACATTCCTTCTAAAACTCCATATTTGTTGTTCATTTTATGTTTTTTCAAAGATTTACGGTGTTATTAAAATTAAAAATTGATTTATTTACTGTTACAAAGCTAAAATTGTAATTAGCTATATTGACCAGAGAAGAAAAACTTACACGTACTTCATGGATCGTCGTTTGTGCTTGCCCGAAGTGTTATGTTTTATTTTTCTTTGTATTCATGCTGTCAGCAACTTTTTGCTTATGCCACACAGGACGTGGGACATTAATTGCTGAAACCTGTATTAAACTAAATGCTGTTTCAACTTTATTCTAAAAAGGAGCATATATGCTTGAATGGTGGAATAAATAACTGAAATATGATATCGGAATATTGCGACATGTTTTCGTTAAAAATTATCTATTAGCATTGTGCTTAGATTTTAGTTCAGAAACAGTGAAGTGAATTTTCTAAGCCGTTAATCTGTATCATGCGTTCTCAAACTTTTTTTCATGTTGACCACTTTCAAAGTTTTACTACTTTCGGTGGACCCCCTACTGCTACATTTCTACTGTATTACCAAAACTCCTAAAAAATATCACCCTAAATTCTTGATGTTAAGAAGAAAAAAAAGTAGCACATTTTCTTTTGCCATATTTATTAAAATACTTGTTATACAAAATTGTAAACATATATTATTACAAACAATCAACAATTGACAAAAAATCAACAATGAACTCTGAAATGTAAATCAGCATTAAAAAATTGTCATACTTTTAATGAGACGGATGTACTTTATGAATTGACATAGAGAGAGAAAGAGACAGAGAAAATTATCAATATTTGGCTTTATTTTGTAAGTCTGCTTCCTTTTTTTGTCAACAGTTTGGTAACGGCAGTAAAACATTTTTCGACAAGATTTGACGAGGGAAATGCTATAAAAAATTTTCTCGCTATTTCCCATAGCCACGGATATTTTTCGTGTATTTCTGCCTACAGCCAAAGTATTTGATAGCCTTTTTCAACTTCACCTTCAGTTCATCGTTGATGCTGAGCTCAAGTGACTCCTCTGGTAATGCCCCATTTGCCTCTTCCGTTTCATCAATTGAGATTATGATCCATGGTGGAATTTCCATCTTCAGAATATCTTTAAATCTATTTTTGAAGTCATCATGCAGGTTATTAAATGTTGATCATAAGTCTGAATATCCTCGACATTCAATCTGTGACAAGTGCACAAATTGGGAGACTAATATTTTGCTTTATTAATTTCAAATTACCAAGAAAAGCCGAAATTGCACCTTTTGTTTTTATTAAATTAAGGCTGTCCCTTTGTAACTGTGGTAGCCTTTTGTTTATTTTGAGATGATTTTATAACAGAACAGAATAGAATTATTGCTATAAAAAAACGAAGTGTCCGTGGAAATACCACTTTTAATGAATCGCCGTCATTGCGTAAATAAATATTTTTAAGCAAAAAGTACCCAGGTACCTTAAGTTTAATCTTCCCTGAATTTTTGTTCTTTTATAGAAGTTTTGATTAATCTCTAGTATTTAATTTTTACTGCATAACTACCTTCTACACTCAAATAGTAAAACAAACATATGATTGACAGATCATCATATACAAAAAAATATGTGCAACAAATAGGCAGATACTAACTTTTCCAGAACTCCAAACACTGACATCGATTCACTGACACACTTTATGTTCAAAATCCCGGAAACAAATGAGCAACGTTTTATTCTTGGCATTATTCGTATTTATACTAATGTAGATTGTAAGCACAGCAAAAATCGCATTTCATCCCTTTGTATGTCTAAACAAGCATCACGGACGAGCAGGTGCATGGGTAACACTTTGTAAATATCGACATGTGGTGTACACTTGTACTATTATCGATTGTTCTATTCAAATCTGTGTTTCAATTATGTTTCGAATATTTTTGAGTACCTATCTAGAGAATGGTGCTACCTGCCTACGTTGATAAGTAAATCCAAGCCAAATTTTTTGTTCTTTATTATGAAAACTAGAAAATTTTTTTGTGGACCCTTACTTACATCTTGTGAACTCCTGTTTTCTTTTCACGTCTACGTGGACCTCCGTATGGCCTCTTATAGAACCCTATGGGTCCACCTGGACTACTTTGGGAAACTAATCTCTACATTGTTATACTGACTCTTTCACTGGAATAATAGTAAGGGTGATTCTTGTTTCTATTTCCATAGCCCTCAATACATATACAGTGGGTAAAAAAGTTTCCGTACGGTCACTAAATTTAAGAATAAATAAGCATAATTTGTAAAGTATTGCATTTTTTCTTTATATACTGTCTGTATGTGTTTAGTATAAGTCTATAGAAAGAGATTTTTATAAATTTTCATTTTATCAGAAAGAGAAAAGCATATTATTTGCAATATCTAAGGTAAATTGAAAATTGTAGTGCAAAAAAAGTTTCCGTACTCGTTATGCAAATTCTTTTTGACGTGTTTAAAAGAGGCCAGCAGTAAATCTTAGACTTCATAAAATGAATCACTGATAAGAAAACAACATATCGACAGTTATTGAATTCAGGTTTGTTATTGATTGTCTCAAAATGGAAGTTCCCAGAGCTATTCGGGAATTGGTGATTAAATTGCGAAAAGATGGATTATCCATGAAAAGGATTTGTGAAATGACTAAATAATCGAAGTCTACAGTGCAATATATCATTGAAAAATATCGTAAACTTCATTCACTTGAGGATAGAGCTCGATCTCCAAAATTAAACCGCGTGCATAAAAGAAACATCATACGCCAAGTTCATAAATATCCACGAATTAGTACACCACAGTTGACAGCTGATTTAATGGTTAGTTACAAAATAAAAGTCTCAACTCAAATCGTGCGAAATGTCATTAAAAAAAAGCGATTATCATTGACATGTGGCCCGGAAGAAACCCTACATAAGTTTTGCAACAGGAAAAATCACTTCGTGTTTGCAAAGAAGCATTTAAACAAGCCATTATCATTTTGCGAATCCATTCTTTTTAGCGATGAATCAAAATTTAACATTCATGGGTCAGATGGCCGAGTTATGGTATGGAGAAAACCAAACGAACAAGTGCTAACTAAGAATATATGGGGAACTGTGAAACACGGTGATGGCAGGGTTATGGTGTGGGGGTGTATGAGTGCTTCTGGAGTAGGAAATTTGCAATTCATCGAGGGAAATATGAATTCGATATGGATATCTGGATATTCTTAAACAAAATGTGCTATTCAATTCAACGCAGAGAAACTATCTCTTGGAACTGGATTTACTTTTCAGCAGGACAACGATCCTAAACACACCTCCAAGATTTGACAAGAGTGGTGCTTTCACAATGTTAGACAACAACTTCATAGCCCTCCCCAGTCACCCAATTTAAACTCCATCGAACATTTGTGGGAAGAAATTGGCCAACAGTTTAAGAGAAATATGACATAAAAAGAAAGCTGAACTCAAAAGTGCCATTAGTAGCATTTGGTGTAATATTTCTCCAAAAATAACAAAAAAACTTGTAGGGGTAATGCCACAACGTCCAAGAGAGGTGATAAAGACCAAAGGAGGGCCCACTGATTATTAAATGTATTTTTGTTAAACTTATTTTGCATTTTGGTAAACTTTTTTCGTGTGCTACGGCATCGTACGGAGACTTTTTTGTTCCATGTTTACGGCATTTTTTGAGTATTTAAAATTTATTATTTAATTTTGTCGATATTATCATCCTTTTTAATATGAATAAATATTAAATAATATTAGTTTTAACTCATTTTTAAGTTTTTATTTCTATCATTTTGAATTTTGTGTGACAAATTAATCTTTGATTTGGATTCGTATTTGCGTACGGAGACTTTATTACCCACTGTATATAAGAAGTAAATTATCCAACTTTATATCTGAGGTTAAGCAACTTTGTTTCTTACCTTCGGAACTTGACTGCAGTCAGAGTTCTAATGATCGTAATACACTTGTCCGTTTCAAACAATGTTAAAATATACCACCAAATTTTACTTCTCTGACCTATCCATTCTCTTGATTAATTATCCGTGGATACGCCTGAACACTAAGAAACGACTAGTGTGGAAAACAGAAGCTGTAAATTTACTTTAGCTTTTAACAAGTGGAAATCCTACATAGTCATTCGTTCGCCGATAAGCATGTGAATCTATTCTGTAAAGTTTCGATGTTTAGCGATAATTATTACTGGTCGTCGACACTTATTACAGACCTTATCATTTTCATCTTATAGAATACCGTGTTCCCCTTAATACTAAATTATTTACTTAGCATCTATAGGAAAAATATATTTCATTTAGAATTTAGCGTAATTATGATTTTGAAATATTATGGTTTTACTATTGTGACATTGTATGTTTCCGTTTAACACAAATTAAGAATTTGTGCTAATTTTTTTTAACTATAAGGATTCATCCTTATTAGAGGTTAACAAAATTTCAGAGTTTTAAATGTATAAAAATTAATGAGTTTTTCACCTTCAGATTGATACGAATGGAATTTTTTATTGCTAAATAAATTGCTATTTAAAAGCAATCATTTTTAATCGTAATTGTGCTAATTTTTTTGTACATTTGAAATTTTTAAATAGTTTTCTATTGTTTATTAACTGTTTATCATTTCAGGTTACTTCAAAACAACGTATTCTTTGGAACTTTTCAGCAATATTTATTGAAACTTTGAAGAAAAGAATGTATCTGTTGACGTCACATTATAGTTAACTATATTCATATATTATGCTATTGAATTCAATAGTTTTAATTTGGTCTATATTTAATTTTAAAAAATATTTTAATATTTTGTTTTAAATTACATTACATGAAATTTTTATTTTATTTTTGCAATGTTTAAAATAATTGTAGGAATTTACGATTTCCCCTTTAAGATTATTTATAAATTGTAAATATATTTAGAAATTGGAAATATGCATTATTTAGATTTTTTAAATATCTTAAGAGCTAAATACATCAAGAAAATGATAAAGCTAAAGTCTAAAAAGAAATTGTACTTTTATAATTATTTAGTTATAGTAAACTTTTCTTTGGTGTGGTGTCTTTATTTCTCTCACACAACATAAGGATATGTGTATTTCTATTAAATATGGGTTTATTCTGTATTTTTTTTGTTAGTGTTATAAAGGGGGAAAGAATTCTTGAATGAACTCAGAGGTTGACCTCGACATTTCCTACTTGTTAAATGAAATGGAATGAATGGATGTATTTTAAAAAACTTTAGTCAATAATTTTCAACCTTTCTTCTGTCGAGACTCGTGATAGAAAAATAATTTAAAAGTTGTTTACTAATTTTGAATGTAAAGTAAAAAATATATATATATATATATATATATATATATATATATATATATATATATATATATATATATATATATAAAATATACTCTATAAAAGCAACAGTATGTTTTATGATGGGATTAATTACAAGATAAAAATGCATTTAATGATGTTTTAGCTTGATAATTATGGATAGTTTCATTTATATTCAATCATTAAAGTGACAATGCTTTCGTTCTTTTTTCACATCATTTTTTACATCTAACAGTCTGGTTCCTTTTTCGTTTTTATGCTGATTAATATTGAAAATCCGTATTTATATACATTTGAGATGCAGAAAATTGTAATATTGTTAAAGCTTGAAATTTCCTCACGTGAGCAAGTATTCCGCTCTATGAAAGGACAGTTATTCAAGATTAAAACAGTTTTTTCTTTTAAAAAATACGGTATTTAACTGTAAAAATAAGTTTTCTTTTACACGTATTTCAATCAATCAACAATGGCACTACAACCCTGTATGGGTCCTGGCCTTCTCAATGAGCTTATTCCATCCTGGCCTGTACTCAGCAGTACTTTTCCAATTAGATGTTCCAATAGTGTTAAAGTCCCTATCAAGACAATCAATCCATCTGATTTTGGGCCTACCTCTGGAACGCTTTCCCATTGGCCTTGCAAGAAAGATTTTTTTTCAGGGGTTCGTTCAGTTGGCATACGAATAATCATGGCCAGTCCATCTCATCCTTTGTATTTTAATGTATTTGACAACATCAATGTCCTTAAAACTTTTGTATAATTCATGGTTATACCTTCTACGCCATACCCCATCTGTCTCCACTCCACCACAGATGCTTCTCAAAATTTTCCTTTCAAAAATAGCCAAACGGCATTCATGTTTCTGTGTCATGGCCCAAGTCTCTGAAGCATAAGTTAAAATGGGTCTAATAATAGTTTTATATAGTAAAATTTTTGTCCTGTGTTTGATATATTTAGAGGTAAGATATTTTTTTAACCCATAAGATGCACTTTACACGTATTTAACTTAGGCAATTATTCTTGTAAATACATTAGAAGTTTCACTATGTACATTTTTAAAATATAGCGGTCCATCAAAGTGTTGTGGCTCATAGATAATCAACGACAAACTTAGCAGTAAACAAATAAGCAACGAATTCCTCTACTTTTAATGACTCATTTTTAAATGTATTTATAAATTTAGCATTATAATTTATTAGCTTGAAATTTTGATTTTAAAAATAATTCAACTGTTAAAATATTAGCATAATTTAAAATGAGTTATTTACGAGCCAAAAACTTAATAAAGTTTCGATTATGTTTGAAATATTAATCGAATTTTACTGAGCCGAGTGGTTAGTGTTCTTGTGTCTTCAGTTCGTGGGTTCGAATCCTATCTTGGGCCATGAATGTTTGTCATGGTTTAAAATCCACTTTGAATTGTAGGTCCCTCTGATTATTTCCAGAGTTCAAAAAATAGCGCAAAAGCGATAAACAAACCAGACTTTATTGAATTATCTAAATCGTCGTTAGCCGCCATTTTTTAACTGTTCATCAAAATCGAAAATTAAACATCTAGAATCTTAATTTATTGCCATGTGTTTATATTTTATTGATAATTTCGCATGAATTTATAAATTACTCACGATTGTACATATTTTAAGTGATCCCTCCGCCGCATTGAACACAGCTTTCTTCTGAAAGAATTCCGTTACGCACAGAAGTATATTAATATATTTTATTGCCCTTGTTCAGAACATTTATTCAATGCGTGTATACATATGCACACTTTTAAGGTTTAAAAAACTGAAAATCAGAGGATTAAATATTTACAGATACTCAGTTTTAAACCTGTGGCACAAAAGCTTACAGTATTAGAATTAATCCTTTTTAACACAAAATTACAGTATGGTGACAAGCCAAATTTAAAAAAAAAAAAAAAAAAAAAAAAAAGTACTTCTCAATGTTCACTGACAAATAGTTTCAAACTATAATAATCTGGGAAGTAAATTCTGATTTAAAGAAAATTAAGATAATGTGTTTCGGTAAAATAATTTTAGCACACACTAGAAAATGGGATCCAGGATTTGCAGTCAACATAGGTTACAAATCTGTATCCTGGACGCCGAGTGTTGAACTGAATGTCGAAAACAAACCATTCAACTGCCCCTATTGCTTACGCAATGAAGTAGTTAATTTTAAAAATAATTTACTGAAATGTATTAATAGATCGCAGTAACTTTAAAAAGTAAATTCAGTAGAAATATTTTTATAACAATCTAAGGATAACTTGATTAAATGCTGTTCATGTGATACGTACTAATAGTCAGAATTTCATAATTACCAGCTGACAGTTAGTTCTTTAAAAAAAGGAGGTTGAGATTTACTAATCGCAAAATTCGGTAGGCGTTTTCCTTACATAAATCCAATTTAAATTAATTTGTTGAATTACTTTACTACTTTCATATATATAAAAATAAACTGGTTATTTATTACGTTATAGTTTTGTTCAAAGTGTAACACGAAATATTTTCTCGTGATGTGTACAAGTGTATGTTAAATAATTATTTCTAAAGAAATGTCTAAATTTACTTTGAAATAACAAGCTTTTTTTTTTAAGAACATTTTTATTTAATTTTGCATATTGATGTTGTGATTCACAAATTTGAAGAATTAAAATGCATGCTTAAATGAGAACAATTGAACAGATCTAGATTTTCAGCAATTTTGTTTTATGTGAGGGATAAAATGGCACAATTCTATGTTTAAGTATGAAAGAAATTGAAATTCCCATTGTAATCGACTTTATAATTGTAGATTAGGTTTATGTTCGTGGTTTTTTATCCGTTGTGTAAAACCACTTTTTTAAGGACAGTCAACAGTGCATATATGGGTATAAAGTAGCATGCTCTACTTTATGCCACGTTAAAGGAAAACTTTGAATCTTAAGATTGTTTAAACATTTATAAAATATCTTTTGATTATTTAGTTCGCACATTTTCACCGGCTTAGTCTGTCCATTCATTTACAAAGTAAAGCGACGAGGTTGACTCCTGAGTGGAATGAATTTTTATTAACTATAACACTTTAAAATGAGATGACTTTCTAAGAAACTTCATGGCCTTGTTGCTATCCAATACAAAAGCTCTATGCTGAATTGGAACCGAACTTTTTACCTTTTCGATAAAATAGTTTATTTAAGTTCAAAGGATTATAAACTTTGACACTGTCGAGTATCAAACTTGCGCTATGTTAATCTTAAAATTCTTGTTTAGCATTTACTTAAACGATATTAACAAGTTAGGTTACGACAAAAAATTACTGTTATGAAGCTTAATGCTCATAGGCTTATACAGGTGGTTATTAAAATGCTGGAAACACACTAGATTTTGAAGGAATCCTTTATTAAACAGCGTATGACTGCCTTTCGCGTAATACAGCTTGGATTCGCCTGGGAATTAGTCGTACAAATTCAGAATAGTGCTTGGAGTCATATTATACCATTCTTCATTGAGATATTGTGAAAGTTCCGTGAGAGAAGCTATTGAAGGTATATTGGTTCGGTATTTAAAGGTCTAAAACAGACCACACAATGGTTTGATTATATTGAGGTCTGGGAACTGTGCTGGCGAAGTAGAAGTTCAACTTCATTCTCATGTTCATCAAACCATGATGGGACAACTCTGGCTGCATGAAAGGGGGCATTATCATCTTGGAAAATTCCATCTACTGCAGAAAACAAACTTTGCATCATAGGATAGACCTAGTTTGATAATATTTCTCACCAGTGATCCTTCCTTACAGGGTTACGATTAGACCAGCAGAAAAACAAGACTGATACACCTTCATTCTTGACAGTTGGAAAGAGAGAATCAGGATCATACGCTTGTGCAGGTGTTCTGGCATGTACCCGTCCTGTTGTGGGAAAATTTGCGAAACATGATTCGTCTGACCATGTATTAAGTCTTCCACTAATCCTTCGACCAGGTTTTGTGATTGAGGCATCACTCTACAGGATGTTTGTCATTAGCAACTGTGACAAGTAGCTTGGGAATTGCTGTTCTGCCGTAAATGTTCTCGTTATGATGGTATCTCCTAACTAATTATTGACACTGGACAATACAGATTGAGCTCTACGGTCATTTTGGCTGCAGTTGTTTTCTTTTTAGACATTACAATTCGCTTTAATACCCGTTGGTCTCTTTCCGTCCTCTGCTTTGCTTTGCTGAGCTTGTCTTTCCGAGCTCTGTGTATGTGGTCATGGCTTTAGACACCGTACTTCTAAAAACGCCTAAAAGCTGGGATGCCTCGGTCAATGTTGCTCCAGCTAGTCATTCTACAATTTGGCCTCTCTGAAAATCTGTGAGGTCTGACGTTTTATGCTTCAGACAGAGTTCAAAACAGACAACTCTGCTAAGGCTCTCTTTCATATTACCTAATATATGCATTTTTCATATTTAAAAAATCTGGTAGCTGAGATTATATTTTGATGCTTACGAAGCAAATTCTTAAATGTCCCTTTTATTCACAAGTGTTTCTATTATGTTGATAATCACCTGTAGCTCGCATTGAGTAAGAATGAGTGTTTATTTGAAACCTAAACTTAATTGACGACTTTGAAAAATTGGTTGAAATCACAACGATGAATCCTAAACAAAGAAGATAAACTTGGCGTTTAAGTGACAAATGAAGGCAAAATTAGGCAGTCTGGGAAAAACAAAGACTGGAAAAAACTAAAGTCTATTAATTTGTTTCAAAAAGGAAACGGTTCCGTCAATTTTATCTTTAGGACTCCGAATCTATATAAACTTTTGTTGATAATTTTTCTTTACACAGGAGTAAAAAACTGGTTTTTAAAGATTTATTATAACGTCTTCACGCCTCAAAAGAAAAGTGGTTTATGCTTTTAAAATATAAGAATTTTTTTCTTCAAGCCACGTATGATAAGAAATGTTATTATCTGTATGATTTCCCTGGAATTTATATACATTTAGGTGTTTCATTAGCACACAAATGTCTGTGGAATTTTCCACAGTTTTTTTTTCACATAGGAAGACGTCTTGTTTTCATTTTTTCATAGTGTTAGTGTTTTAATAGCGTTTTCCGCATTAAAGAACGTTATCAATAAAATTAGAAATTGGAATGATGAAATAGAGTAAGTTAATAGTTTGAGCAAAATGGCTTAACGATATTAAGCTTATAAAGACAAAAAGATTTTGAACAACTGATAGAAAATATTTTAGTGTGCGTCATTGCATATGATCTACCTCAATTTCTTCAGCAACCAGATGTAAATGTAGTTTTACATTTATTTCTTTTATAAGAAATCTTAAAGATACGTATTCAGATTGAAACAGGGCCTTAACTAGTTCTAAAAGAATGTTGGTTTTCTTGCTTATTTCTACAGCAGTATCTGGGCAATTTGTTTCGACTAGAAGCTTACCTTGACGAGTGTGTTGAATTTGTATTATATTGTGATTCTTTACAAGTTTAAATATTTCTTACTTTACATTTTAAGGATTTTTTCGAATAGATGCAGTACCATCAATGAGAGATAGTTGCGGAAAATGGTATTACTAAGTTCTTCATTTTACTAACTGGATTAGTTGTGGAATAAAATTTTCGAAAGTCAATCTTAGAGTTTTTATTTTTGAAATGCGCAAATTGCAATCCGCATAAATCATTTCAGTCATTTTGAATCCATAATAAAAAAACAAAAAATAATAAATTAACACTTTAAACGGTAAAAATAAAAGAACAAAAATACTCGGTCTTATTCAATCAAACACTAAACCAAAGTCAGACGATAATTTCAACACTATAAAGGAGAAAAAGAATTAAAACATTAAATAATGACAAAATAATCAGAGTTTAAAATTTACGTATTTCGCAATTTAGAACAATCCGCCATTTTTCTCTGTTTGTTAATATTTGTGCGTGTTCCATTTTATTTGTCATTCTATGTGTATATAAAAAGGTATCTCAAATCAAGGAAATAAGTTATACATGAAAATTATTTTCGGAATTAGCTTTAATTGTTTAACAATTAAATGATTAACAATTAACGCAATATGATAAATTCACAAAATCATTTAGAAAAAAAAATTTAGTCCCTAAATTTAAATGATAAATATTCGGTGAAAGAATGCTAAAATGTACCTTAACTGCCGAGCTGGTAGCCGAATTAACCATTCAGAACCAGCTCTCTTAAGAGACACTCTGGCATTTAGTTTAACAGTTCGTGTATTTTTTTTACAGCGTGGGGTGGATGTTCGTGGGGATTCTAATTTAAATATAAATTGTAGATATCGATTTTATTAGTCAGTGTGGGAGAAAAATCACTGAAGAATGACGAGCAAACCAATTAACTGGAATTATGAAAGAAAGTTGTATTTCTTTTTGCTTCCATTCTGTCATGGTTGTTTTTATATAAATGATTCAAGATTGTTTTGATTTTGAAAGGAACAATGTAAAGGGAAAAAATTGAGAGAATGCCAAAGATGCAATGTCATGCATTCATCTTTTCTCCTATCAAAAACCCTGTATTTTGGTAAGTAAAGTGTGCATATTCTATTCCGGTTCCCAGTGCAGATTCGATCGCCGGGTTATGATAGGTGGAGTCAGCCTTTCATCTCATCTGTAGGTTGAGTAAATCTCAGGACCAAAGTTTGGTTTAGTTTGTTTGTCGCTCAACCGTCAGTTTTTGCACACGAGGGCTAATTAGACCGGGACAACGGCTTAAAATGGATTCCGAACAACTACAAACATCTATGCCGAAGGTGGGATTCGGACCCACGAACTGTTGAACCGAAGGCAAGAGCGCTAACCTTTCGGCTGTTGGCTCGGTCTCGGGACCAAGGAGACTTGGGAACTAAACAATGTGCGTGTGTCATGTTATTGAAAATTGAATCCATTAAAAACATATATATATATATATACCTTAATCCGTTTTATTATTAACTTAGTTCGAATATGACTGGGTTGAACCACCGTCGATATGGGCCTCCAAGATGTACAGGCAGAAATCAAACCATTACTCAGTATGGGAAAACGATTTCTAGCACCTCACATCCCTGTTTCCAACCAGTCACTATTCTGAGTTTCATAATATTGAGGTGCTTGAGTGTTCCATAGGTTCGATTCTCCCACAGGTCAGCCGTGCTCAAGAAGTCGTTTCTTTTCATTTATATAATCTGAATGCCAAACATACTCTAATGGTATAACGAAGGCCTGAGATGAAATACTCGAAAACTTTTTTTTTATTGTATAAATAACAATGTCTTTTCACATGATCTGAAATGTGTCTTAAAATCACATTAATTTTAATTATTTCCCACATTATTAATTGATTAAAAATGTGCTCTGCTCATTGAACACCGAATAATATTCCTACTATTCATCAAATGTTGCAAACTATGATGTCTAGGGCATGTGTTCCGATCCGACAATGCAACTCGGTAAAAAAAAAAAAAAAAACTTATGTATAAAAAAAGAAATCTATGGGAAACAGAAGACGAGGAAGACCCCCAATTAGGTCACTGGAAAAGGACTGAAGTGGAAAAATATTCATACTTATTCTAGGACCCGGCAAAAATCAAAGAAACCGCTGATGAGACTCATCGTATTAACCATTGCTTGAAATTATTGTAAGGGTAGGTTAAAATAAATCTTGATTATTTTTTAAAAATTCATGATTATATATATATATGTTCAGGTCAGAGTCGCTTGCGTGAATATTGTACTTAGCGACATGCTGTTATTTTAGAAAAAAGAAAATAGACATGATTTCATTAAAAGACAATATCTATTAAGTCAGATAATTTTCCATGTATACAATCCATGGCAGAAGAATCCTCTATGGTCTTCTACCTCTTACGATATTAATTAAAGCTCTGAATTTTTAAAAGCACTACTTTTTAAGTGTTTGATTGTATAAAATTGTAGTGCACATTTGTGTTTTAGTAAAAGAGATATTACTAGAAGGTAACTTGAATATAACACTCTGTTGTGATCTGTAAGAAACGAATGTATTCAATAACTTTCGAATTCGATAGGAAATGAAATGTTAATTAATGACATCAGAATTCCTACAAGCAGTTATTAAAAGTTTAAAAATTTGTAAATCTGTATGGATTTAATTTTTCAAAATAATAATCATCCTGCTTCCATTTCTGCAAACAATGAATATTCCACAAAGATCTCATATTTCATACAGGAAGTAATCTCATATGCCTACTAATCGTGAAATAAAATGTCTAGGCATTTTATTCATAAAATAAATTTTAATCTCATATGATCTCACTGAATATTCTTTCCAGTGCTTCCTCAGATGCAGACATAACATCTACGTTAAGTTATTCGATCAAACTTTGATACGTCATGGAGGAAGGAACATAAGGAGTAACTTAACGTATATTCTTTTCTCCATGGATTACTCCTGATCTTTGTATATTACCTGGTTCGCAAACTGTCTTGATAATACCTTGACACAATCACCAGATATTCCTTTTCCTAGTTTTTAGAACATAAGTCATTTAAAGTTTACTTTACATGAACAGAAAATTTTGTTGATAAATATGAATAATGCTTTCTGGTTATTTTTCTCAACTACTTGAACCTTTGGAATTCCTTTTTTATTGTAAGTTTTGTTTACTTCAAAAAACATTATTTTAAATATTTTACTTAATTATTTTCATATATATTTGGAATAAACATGTTTGAAATGCAATTCCTTTTTCTTAAATTCATATTTTAAATACAGATATTTTTCCTTTTAAATATATTTAATTTTTTGTATTTATTTAAACTAATTTTAATAATATTTATCGCTCCAGTCTCATCTTAATGACTTTAACTTGTTCCACGTATGTTGTTGTTAGTATGTCAATAAATAGAAACTAAAGGTTACTGATTATTGCATTCTATGCTATTTTTTGTTTGATGTAAATTCTTCAAAAACTATAAATTCTTTGTGTGGTTCAAAAATTAACATATTTTACTTAAAATGCATGTTATTTTTTTTGTAAAATTCCCATTCAAATATTATAAATGTATTATTTAGAAAAGATTTCACGCGCTTATCAATAAATTCCTGTTTTTTTACATTGTTTTGAGAACTATTATTACTTTTAAAATATTTTTTGTCCTTTGCTGTAGCATTATTTTCTATTTGCTTTTATTTTCATATAACATTTAAGGTGAATACTTCGAAAATCTTTGCTGTATTTCCTATGTTTGATCAGTGTAATATTAGTTTTCTATTCATTTTCTTACCTTCGGTACAAAATAATTTCTGTAAAATTATTTTGATACCTATTTCTTAATATTTGCAAAATATACACTTCAATTATATAATGTTTTTGATGCAGTGCCTGTATGAAATGAATGTTGTTAACTTTTGACTTTATTAATAATTTTTAAGGAAATTTTAAATTACATGCTCTCAAATGCACTTGACGTATGTCAAACTTTTCAGAAGTTTATTAAATATGTTTTGTGCTTTAACTTTATGTAAATTTTCTCTTTTCTAATATATTCAATTAATTAAAATGATTTAATTTGAGCTGATACTTGCTTGTATTATAAAATGTGCTTCTGTTCGTTCATTGTTTCTTAGTCTAAAAGTTTCTCTTTTTAATATTCCATTTTTCCTTTTAAATAATAAATTGCATAACTATTCTAAAATATTATAGAATTTATTTACCCTTAAATTCTAATACACTGTTGCAAGATTTTTAAGAATATTTTATGTGGATTATTAACAGAAAATAAGCAAAATAAAATGAAATTCTCCTAGACTTTCTGCATTTATTATTATTATTATATTATTATTTTTATTTATTTTTTTTTTTTAAGAATCTAAAACTAAAGGAGCTTTTCTCGGAAGTGTTATTTTATGCAAAGAGAAACTAGTTTTAAAATTGTTATTACCATTTTCAGTTTAATTTAGTGCATATTCTTGGCTAAATGTTTGTTTTATGTTACATAATTTTACATTTAATCGCTTGAATGTATGCACGTAAAATATTTCTTCCCATTAAAAGTTTTGGTTTTTATTGTACTGCGAATATCCTTTTCAATGTCCAATCTTCTGTAAATAGTTTGCTCTGCGTAATTTATGATTTAATGTTGATACAATTTGATGATCATAAAATAAACATTTTTCTATGAAGAAAATAGAAAATTTTGCAACTGCACTTGTTGGAATATTTTTACAGAGATATTTGTCTATGAATATATTCCAATGAATATAAATTTTGTATACATGTTTTAAGAAATTAATAAATTTTAAAAGAATCTTTTATTTACCTGAAAGCTTTTATAAACAATATCTTACCCAATATAAAATATTTTTCATTTTGGCATATATTCATACAAACTTTTTGTAATTTATTATATTTACAGAATATTTTGTATATAAAAGTATTGCGTACTGCCATATCAGATTCAAATAGCACTACGAGATCCACGAGTCGATGCTCGTTCCGTTCCGAATGGATTGTTGCAACTGACTGGTTCACGCCACTTGCTTACTTACTGTTTCGCAAGAATCAACCGTGCCAGTTTTGTAAACGGTGTGCGCTCGGAAAAAGACTTGCTGTTCGCTTCGGAAAGACCAGTCACGAAGATGCCGTCATAGTACTGGAACAAAGAACTGGTAAATTATTGGCGTTTCAGAATGACTTGGGTCTTGTGAAAATTTTGTGTCTTTTGCGAAATGTCAGACAAAAGAGAGAAGAAAAACAAGAAAAGCCTGTCTAACCAGGCTCCTCTTGTTTTTTTTTACAATTTATTAAATAAAATTGGGAAATGCCTAAATTCTTGAGTCACACGCTTTATTTCTTAGTGTCGTGCAATGTTCATCCACACGCGACCAAGTCATTTCAAAATGTGTGTGCGTGTCTTTTAAAAAACAAGAACTCAGTAATCAAGAAGCTTCTTGGAAATGAACCAGCCTGTGGAACAAGAACTCAGTAATCAAGAAGCTTGTTGGACACGAACTAGCCGTGTGGAACAAGAACTCATAAAAGAAACTCTTTGGACATGAACCAGCCGTGTAGAAAAAAATCTTATGACACCAAGAGAAAAAGCTTGTTGGACGAATATCTTTTCTCAATATTGGTTAATAAAGCTACGTAAAAAAATGACTTTGAGCCGTGGCCTCAAAGCCAGACCCACGGCCATTTTCCTACGCACTTTCATTTATTTTGTGAAAGTGGAAAGACGAATTCTTCAAAGATCTCCTAAGTCGTCGCTCCATGAATCCACACCCATTTCATCGTCACTGGACCATGGACAATGAGAGATATTTTTGGTCGGCTCTGGATAAATATCGAGAAACGCCAAGTCCATCGACGTTATCGGCGTGTCACAATGCGGGCACTGTCGATTTCCATCGTTCACATAAGACTTCATGCATATGTAATGAAACTTGTGCTCGCATATCCAGAGCATGAACGGTTCACAAACCGACTTGCATTTGCCTCGAACGAACGGAATTTCGCATGTCATGCAAGCCGGCTCCGGTTCGTCGATTGATCTGAGTTCATTTTCCACGTCTTCTGGCGGCACTGGTGATAAATCGAGTTTTAGAAGCTCATATTCTATATTCAAAGTACGCAAAACATTTCGGACACCATTTGTTTTCACATCTGTATATGTTAAATAACATCAAACAATATCTATGGAAATAATGTCCACACGACAACAAGTAAGGACGAGAATTCAAAATTTTCTTGTGACAGCAATCGCAAATTTTAGAACAAGAAGAAAAAGAAGATATGTTGACAGCACGAGCTCAAATTTCAATATGAACAACTTACCGTTCTGTGACACTTGTTTAAATATACATGATTACGGAAATCTGAACTTAGAAGATAAAATGGCTTATTCGAATCTTTGAAATTACATGGGTGTGGTTGTTTCCGGTTTGAATGCTATCGTTTCCGGTTGATTTCCGGCTTGAGTGCGTTGTACTCGTTCAAACATTGGGGATTGTAAAGCACTCGTGTGTCTTGATTTCCTTTGATATTTGGATCGAATTGATAAAGTCAGTCTAAATAAAGGAATACGAAGCGAACCAACTGTCTCGATCAGACCTAGGAAGAAAATCCGTCGGAGCCAAGAGAATGAGCCAGGATTCTATGCAACGTTCGCTTGTTGAGCCCTCTGAACAACACAATCGAGCGAGTCAAGCGTATCTTGATTCATGAATAAAGTAGAACACTCGTCTTGATCGAAGAAGCTGGTTTCATGGTGTGGAATGGATTCATTCGCTTGAACTAATCTCGTGTTGGAATAAAGTGTCTCGATCAGTGAGGAGGATCACACATTGCGTTTCGTTCAGTGAGCTGATCTGTTGATGATCGACTCGAGCCGGTTGTCTCACGAATAAAGTGATACGAAGTCTGGATTGGACGAAGAAAGCGACTGCCATCTGAAGACACTCGTGTCATTGGAATTCGTTAGCTTGGGCTGTCTTGATCGGAAGCCAATCGTGAGGCTCGTACCCCAGTGGAAAAGTAAAACAAAATGATCGAAATTAATCCATGTGAACAGTTCTCTTCAAATTGATTTGTTCCTTGTCATCTCAATAATTCAAGACGACACGCTAACATTGTCACTTGGTCAGTTTGGAATCGGTCTTGTTGACTTGGATCCATCCGAGCCAAGGGCCAGGATTCTATACAACGTTTGCTTGTTGAATCGCATTCAAATCTTCTTGTTCCCAGTTCGAACGTCCGAGCAATATTAATTCGTTTTGAACCTTTTGAAAACAAGCATTTCGACCATAGCACAATGACATTCTTCCGATTCCATAATCTCCGTGTGCCAATCGCATTGCCATTTTCTATGGTGTTCTTGATTCGCCAACACGTTGAATTTCGGACAATCGTGAATTTCCAAATTGATATTTGGAATAGTTAAAGCGTCCAATAGATCCTTTTCGTATCGACCGCCATTGTAAGTCATAACATCTTTATTCGTGTTTTTCGTTCTGTTATAAAACGATTTCACGACGTCTTCGAGCTCGTTCAATGGCTTCATGTCCCGTTCATTAAAGTTGGGTCAAAGTCTCAGTCCGTGTTTTGCTGCAATATTTTGCGGTCCGCCCATCTTACGGATTCAGATAAATGTGACGAATCGAAATCCGTACGGAACTAAATTTTCGTTGGTGGCTTCTATCAATCCGAGTTCTCGACACAAGAGATTTCTATCGTGAACGAATTCGTCCATGTCCATGATCATGCAAATCGTATCCATTGTTTATTTTCCGTCGGAAATCTTCCTCTTTATTATACGAGCCGGCTCTGGGAATAAAGTAACACGTTATCTGTGAGAACGTTCGATAACCCAGATTTGTGACGATTTGGTATATTGGGGAAAATCCAAAGACTGTCTCAGTGGAACTGAAGCTCGAACGAAATGCGGACTCTTCTTAAACCCGGAGATTAAAAATTTGGAAATATGAAATATATTTCATACTTTATAGTTTTCCGAACAATGCGAAAGACACATCTGGTCTGATAAGCAACGGATTTCAACTTGACAGGACGCACGCTGTGAGATATCTTTTCCAAGTATCTGTATTCCATAATTTGCAGTTGCTTGCCGCTCCATAATTTAATAATACGTGATATAAAAAACTCGTTCGGATTTAATTTGAATGCCATGTAAATTAATTTAGTTCTTTTCAAAGGTCCTCATTTTCCGATGGGAACAAAATTCAAACTTCCATGACTAAAGTGGAATTGATTCATGCGTCTGTTCAAAATAATATGGGCTGTTTCTTGAAAAAATCAAAAACATTCATCTAACGTTTTAAATACATACGTTCAATCAAATCTAAAGAAGAGCATTTAGAACATCTAAAAGAAGTTTTCAAACGCATTTCAAATTTTGGAGTAGTAATAAAAATTACAAAATGTCAATTTGGTCAAGCTCAGCTATATTTTTTTGGACACTCTGTTCCTGCAAAAAGTATTAAACCAGTTACTGAACGAGTTATTTGGTCTGAAATGCGGAAAGATATTAGAAATTAGAATCGGAGTTCACTTAAGTACCAACGAAGCAAAGTTATCCACCATGTTAAGACTCCTATTTAGAATTTTCCATTGGTCAGTCAACGCTTCAACGAAATCCATATCGACATCATCAGTCCTCTACCTATATCAGAAAATTATCGATATTGTGTCGCCGTTATCGACAGATACAGCCATTGGACAGAAGATATTCCAACATCTGACGTCGAAGCAGATACCACAGCCAAAGCCCTTTATGCTGGTTGGATTGCTCATTTCGGTGCCCCATCATACATCAATACTGATCAAGTCACGCTGTTTGAATCACGACTTTTTCAAGAGCTATCAAATATTATAGGATTTCAAAGAAAGTGTACAATCTCGTATCACCCTCAATCGAATGGTTTTATCGACACACAGATCATTGAAAGCTGCTCTAATATGCCACAACAATATGCCATGAACTCGTTCATTAAAAATTGTTCTTTTAGGTTTGAGATCGGCCATCAGAGACACTTTTGGTACAACACCTGCTGAGATGCTGCATGGCGAACAACTTAGTTTACCTGGCGACTTTATTCAACCTATACCAATATCAACAAATCAGTCTGAATTCGCTACTCAGCTTAAAAATTCTTTTTCTACTGTTCACGCAGTACCAGCGTCTAACCATAGTGAAAATAATATTTTATTTTTAAAGATCTTTCCACATGTTCACATGTCTTCGTACGTAAGGATGTTTTGTGAAAAAGTCTTCAGCCACCGTACGGAGGACCAGATAAGGTGGTAACACGCAGTGACAAATATTTCAACCTTCTTATTAAGGAAAAAGAAATAAAAATTTCCATCGATGATTTTAAACCTTGCTACTTATTAGTTGAAGATCCAATTTTAAACCAAAATATCAACATTTTACCAGCTATTGCCACTTCTACTGACCATAAAAATAACAATACCTGTGAAACTAAAACGTTTCGATTTCACTTGTTCAGCAAATTTTTACAATAAGTGAAAGGCAAGTTCAAGTACCAACTAGATTTGAGAAGTCTTTTCAAACTTTTAAATCTCATTTTACGTTCACTAGTTCACTGGTGGGGGAGTCTGTGGCAACAGCAATTTGTCCAGAAAAAAAATATCGAAATATATACAATGCATGCCTGTGTTTTGTAAATATTACTGGTTTTGAATACATTATGATTTTCCAGTAAACTAAGATGTGAAGTATTGTGCTTCATAGTTACATATAAAAATATAACGTTTTCAGTCTCGCGCATGTTTGAATCGAAGTTTTTCCGTCGGTAGCCGTTGACTTTATCCACTACGCCATTGCGTCCGGGGAGTTTTTGATCTAAAATGCAATACGTAAACAAATATTATACTTTCATAATGAAGATTTAAGTCGAAACAATCTGAACACGCACACCAAGACCAATAACTCAATAAACATGTTCAACTATAAAAAATTTGGAAATATCTTATTTGTAATAACAAACAATAAATATATTTTTGAACAAAAACCAAAATTTCTTAAACTAGTTTTGGTGGTACGAACGCTGTTTTCAGCATGGTGTTTAAGTTAAATCAGATTTAACTGATTTAATTTTAAATTGATTTAAAAAGGGCAGTACAAACGGAAGGAAAGGAACTTTAGGTTCACAAAAATGATACATTCTCCGCAAACGTGGTGTGAATGTTTGTGGAAATATCATTTTATTCCTTTAACCTTAAATCTGTTGAGATATTCATACACATTAATTTTTTAGGGATGATTGAGAAGAAGACTGTGTCTAAATTTTATTCCTAAATTCTAAGCAAATAAAAATTCATCAAGAATGTTTCAGTGGATATTCAAGTCACACAGAATTGCTGCTTTACATGATGGGAAGTATCAAACCTTTTAAACAATGTTGGCGATCTGTTTAAACGTGGTTTAAACAAAGGAAGTGTCTGTTATGAAGTCGAAAATAAATCTGAAAATATCTATTATATTTTTTCAAGTATTAAAAGATATTAAATGTATTTACTTTTCTTACTAGATTATTTGAGATAAAAGCCAGAGTAGCTAAAAGTCTCAGGTTATCTTAACCCTTTCCGGCACGCTACCATTTAAAGTTGGAATTTTGCAAAAAAAATTTGTAAGCAGTCTATTTAGGCCTACAGGAGTACGCATGTATAATTTTGTAAAGATTGTACAAACCGTTTTAAATTTGTGGGTGTGTTCGAAGCGGACACACTGTACCGGACGAGTATTGTTGTGAAGCATACATTACATGAAAATATTTTACCTATGATTTAAAAACAATAGAATCTGATCTCTGTAGCAGATTTAGCATTATCCAGGGTGCACCACGGGGAGGCCTGCTACTCTACACCCCCCCCCAAAAAAAGAGAGAGAGAAAAGAAAAAAAAAAGAAAAGAAAATCTTGATTATATAAGCTTGAATATATATAGATAAAAAGAGAGATATTGGCTATATTTACATATTATACACATTTATCTTTACACATTTCTCTATTTCTTTTCATGATACTTTTCAAAGCATGTAGCACCAGCTTTCATAAAGCACAATCCTACATTGCAGGTTTTGCACATGTACCGCGATACATGGGGCTTCTGCTTGGTGCTTCAGTAAGCGCATCTTCTTCTGTTTCCCTTCACTGGCATGTGTTCTAAGTTCGTGAATCGTTTCTCCTCGGAAACACGAACTTTATAATGAGGAGCATCTTGGGGGCTTGAGGAGATCCGTCTTTTCAGAGATGGGATTTTAGATTTCCCCATTGCACAAAGTGAGTAGATCAAAGACAGACGGAATTTTTTTGAAGAATCAATTTCTCCATCTGTAAGCATTTTGTGCAATATGTAACTGTTGGTCACAGCTACATCGAGGAAATGGAAGAAGATGCGGTGCCACCACTTCTTGCTCTTTCGATCAACTTCATATAATGATTTCAGCTGATCAAATTTATCCACGAACCCCATATTTTTATTGTACGTGGAGATAGCTTTCGGGCAATTTATTTTTATTTTAGTACCATCCTTTTCTTTTCTTTCGACTTCAATTGGATCGACTGCATCAGGATGAGAAGTTAGGATGGACACACATCGCTTGTCTTTTCACTTGAGGCAAATTAGGCCATCATTACTTGTGGCCCAATCGAACTCGCCTCTTTTGAGTGTTTTATCCTGGGCAAGCAGGTTTCGTGGCAAATTTTTCCGGTTTAAAATAACCGTGCCACATGAATAAATATTTTTCGTTTCTAGGAAACGAAAGAGTTCATACGTCGTGAAATAGTTATCAACGAATATGCGATGGTTTTTGCCATGGAGACATTCCGTCATTCTTTTCACAACTTGTTCTCCAAGGTTTCTCTCTACCATCTCTTTCTTCCCAGAATAAATTTCAAACTGGGATGCATAGCCACTGTCATTGCAGCGCATCCACACTTTATAGCCTCGCTTTATGGGTTTTTGAGGCATGTATTGCTTGATGGAACTCCTGCCTTTGAACTTAATCATGGACTCATCAATCGATTGATTTTCGCTTGGATGAAGTCCATTCATGAAGCTCTCAGACAGGAAGTTCAGAAATGGGAGCACTTTATATAGCTTATTATAATTTCTACCACCTCTCTTTGGCTCAAGAAGATTGTTGTTCAGATGTAAGTGGCTAAGTATCCAGGAAAATCTTCTTTGTGACATATGACTGCAAATGAATTCGTCACGAAGTGCCTCCTCATTTGCCCAATAATCCCGGTAGCTAGGCATCTTCTTTATCCCCATCAGCAAATTTATTCCTAAGAATACGTGCAGTTCCTCTAAAGTAAGGGGAGAAAAAACTTTTCCTATTTGAGTAGCATATAAATTGGTCTGAAAAACTATATGCTCCATCAGTCTTTTGCAGACTCTTCTTCAGACTCCATATAGGAATTTGGGGTTGCGTGGATGGGCCTGGTTGTGAAGGATCGTCCACCTCCTCACCATCACTTCGATCACTTGCATCATCATCAAAGACATCGGTATCCTCAATCTCCTCAGGAATATATTCTTCCGTGTCGCTTTCCTCTGTACATTCTGACTCATTATCAGAAGGTAATTCTTCAAGCACTTTCAGGGCTTCCAAAATGCTGAGACCTCTCCGAGCCATTTAAAAATTTTAAAATTTACAAGACTATAAAATTTACAATTACTATAATATTTACAATTAATTATTGACAAAAAAAATAACTATTAAATATATATACAAAGTAAAAGCTACAGAAATCAAAACTTAACGAACTCTGCACGATAAAAGCAAGAGAAAAAAAAAAGGTCTGCTCTCACTGAAATCAAACAGCTAAGTGAAAACTACCCCAGGTCTTCAGATAAGTTTCTAGTTCCTTAGATATTTACACCCCATCAAAAAGAGAAACAAAATAAAAACAGAAAATGTAAACACAGCTGCGCTCGCAGCCTCCCCCGCATGTGAAATATGAGATCAGATTATGTGACTCATTCTCTGCCATGAGATCTTCACTGGTACAGTGTGTGTTCACTGCGAACACACCACATATTCACGGCTTCACTATAGGCTATATTTCAATGTAAAAACTAGTAAGTAATACACAATAAACAGATTATTATACAAACAACAAAATTACATGGAAATATTTTTTTCCTTATTATTTTTTATATTAAAAAAAATCTGAAACATTTCTTTCAAAAATCAGTGTCTTCAAAAATCAAGAGCATAACCAAATTATGAAGCAGCTTGTGTGGTGCTGCCATCTAGTATTAATAAGAAAGGTTAAAAGTTTTCATTGCAGTAGTTTTGAGACATTTATCGATTATTTTGAATGTGTATAGAGGAAAAGTTTTAGGTGTGTTTACACCGAACACAACGTACCTGAAAGGGTTAATGAAATGAATGGTAATATAACATGATATTGTTTCTGAAGCACATTTTGCATACATACACGCAACCAGTGGCAAGAAAAATACTTTCCATATGAGATAGAAGTGACATGTATGCTGATTAATTTGAAAATGAACAAAAAATCTGCTTAATCTTATACAAGAAGAAAAGTTGACCTTCAAAGATCTAAAATCTCAATGAATTTAATTTTAATACCGAATTTTAATATATAAGTAATCAAAAAGAAATTAAGATTTTTTAAGACTAAGCAGTTAGTAACACAGTTATAATTATAAAAGCAATCTTTAGTCAACCATCACACTAGCTGTTTCCTTGATTACCAAAAGTGAAATTTATTTCATCTTAAGAAAGTAAGTGCTTCTTAATTTTCATATAGTTAAAGCCAGGGAATGACAAATCTACTAAATTGCATAAAATATATCCCATTGAAAAAACTGGACAGCTAAAAAGGGTAATCTATATAAATATTGGTACAAGAAGAACATAAAATCAAATTTTATCTTTACTGATTTATTTTCTATTATATTAGCTTAAATATAAATATTATAGAATAAAGAAGTTGAAGTACTAATTAAGCAGATTCAAAACATATATTGCTTATACATATTTAAATTGTGGTAAAAAATAAATTTTAAAACTGTCAGCAAAGTTATTCGTATGGTAATCAAGGTATTTCAGATTGTCTGGCTGAATAAATGAATTATTTTTAATATAAAGTACCATTTCAATTCGGACTTTGCGATGAGTTGTTCCCATTCTATTTACACACGCACTGAATTTTATTTTTGTTTGATCTGCACGGATTATTTTCAGCTGCATGAATAATTTATTTTACTGGAAGAGAGAGAGATAATATTTTAGAAACAAAATGAATTCAAATCCATTGCATAAGTTTGGAAAACTGAAACAATATATCAGATTTGATTATAAGTAATGGAATTTATTTGTAAATTCCTATTATGCTGAATATTTTTTGAAAACTATTGGTTGCTTCATGAATATTAGGAACTTCTTCATTTTGGTAATTTAATGTCTACATAGAGACGTGCGCGTATAATCTAATATCATAATATATTGCCTTAATATTTATATGTAAACGTACTCTAGACATTGTGTCATCAGAAATAGATGTTTCAATATTGAAATAACGTCAGTATAGTTTTATCTTAAATTATTCCCGCACTTTCATTTGAAAGATTCTTTTTGTTTTCGTTAATAATATGCAGAAATTCTTATTCTTATTTTAAGTATCATTAAATAATAACGGAAAATGATAATGCCTCAACATGCAAATGACAGAGTTACGAGATAATACTTTTCAAGACTTTCTTCATTTTTGTTGATTAAAATTGAAGCTACATTTGTATGTATTAGATTTTCCATTCTCTATGCTTGTTAGCAAATATATTTTCTTCAATTTGAAGAACATTAGTTCCATTACAAATGTTTTTGTGGACTACCAGTCCGAATCTATTTCTTTATAAAATAAAATTCATAGAGAAATAGATTCCGACTGGATATATTTTATGTATGAATTTTATTTAAAAATATGCATGCAGCATACGCCTTTTTTTCAGATGCCTCACAAAAGGAATGCAATGTTATGCACCTATTTCTGTCTAAACATCTTGGCATTGATAGGTAAGTTAAATTTTTGAGTTGATTTTTCCACTTAACGAGTTTCTTTACCATCCAAGGTGGCAAATCAGAATCCCAAGTTAATTTCATTTCCCCTCATTCCTGCAACGTTAGTTTTACTTTGCGATATAAAACCCAACCAACGAACAAACCAATCAGCAACATTAGTTTTGTTATTAAAGTTATGGGACAAGTGTATCCACAATGGGATCAAAAATTTGGTGAACAGTTGACAAGATAACCTTTTAGTTACTGGTTGATCTTCTAAAATGGGATGAAAATCTCTCAAGTCAACAGACATGGCATCATTTCTGTTTTCCCATTTTAAACCCAAAACAGGAAGTTTAGTTTTCTATTAAGTCAGATTCACTCGGTTCGAAAAGGGTATGCTCCCACCCTCGTAAATTAAATTTTACTGTACTAAGAATTTCTGAGAGAATTCTTTTATAAATTTCACTAATTCTTTTTCATTATTCACATTATAAACACAGTTGTCAGCATAAAAAAAATCTCAAAAGTTTTAAAGATGTTTCTTTTTGTATTTAATAGGAACATTATACAAATGAAATTCTAAAGTAGCTGCTAACAAAAAAACACTAGAAAAAATCCTAAAAACAACCTTTCGATGCTTAAAAATTCTAAACTGCTCCTTCTTTCCACATGTTGCCCCAATAAAAACTTTAAATATCACCTATCATGCTCATGGAGCCCAATCTTTAAAAACGCCTTCTCAATATCAGCAACTGTTTCATATTTTCCTATTCCAAATTTATTTATGGCAGAAGTTAATAATTCCACCAAATTGGGACCTTATTTAAAGCAATCATTGGTTGAGGCGAATTTTTATCTCTAGCAAAGCCATGAAATACTGGCCAATTTTCGTTGCTGAATTTTCTTTGAAAACAGCTGATGGGGCAAATAGTATAATATTTGATCCTCAAACATATGCATAGTATCAATTAAGAATATTTTATGAGAGTTAAGTTCCTGTATATAAGGTGACAATATATATTCTGGACATATTCTGGAAATATTAGAACAAATTATTTTTTGATCCAATACCTCAAAATTACAATGATAGCTATTATCCACATTACTTAAGTGAACCAAATATTCTTTATGTTTTTTCGTTCTTTCAACTCCTACAAATAAATAATGTAAAATAGATTCGTCACTAATAACATCATATTCCATAAATTTTGCAGCATATTTCAAAATATATGATAGCTGCGAACCTGTATCAATGAGAATTCTAATAAATATTTTTTATTATTACCGCGAATTCGAACTACTAAAGTTTGTATGTAAACTTGTCGCATACGTGTAGCATTAGTTAAAGAGCTTTCCGAAGCAATTTTTTCTTCTGATGCCTTTTCCTTATTTTTATTTCCATAAAATTCTTCATTGATTTTACACTTTACTAATAAATGTTGTCCATGGTATTTCACGTAACAAATTTTAATTT
Organism: Latrodectus elegans; assembly: GCA_030067965.1. Classification (NCBI taxonomy): domain Eukaryota; kingdom Metazoa; phylum Arthropoda; class Arachnida; order Araneae; family Theridiidae; genus Latrodectus; species Latrodectus elegans. Next base: position 87,997,450 of record CM057817.1, on the reverse strand, counting down.
TACAATCACGCGGAATACCGTATTTATGCGAATCTAATGAGCCATCGAATCTAATGCGCATTCCCATTTTAAAACTTTAAATAATAAAAAAATTGTTTGTCGGCGAATGTAATGCGCATAAATGATATGAGTAATTTATTGAATCTTATTTTGTGCAACAATGGATTTGTATATAAACTATCAATCAATGGTATGATAATTTTATTTAAATTTAGATACCATATTTTATATAACAATGGATTTATACATAAAGTAGCAGAACATAGAATTAACCTATTAGTGGGCTATTGTTATGTGAAATAATGATTGTTCATTACCACTACCGTATATACGGTACCTATCGTAAAATATGAACATAAAATAAATCATAACATTTCGATCTGGCTAAGAGTTTCTACAATCAGTGATTAATAGTAAACGTCTTTATTCACTAATATTTTCATCACTGGATTCCTCGCAGCTCTCTTCGTCAGAAGCAGATTCATTTCTTCTTTCCTCCTCATCATTGTCATCCTCGGCGTTCCAGAGCACGTCATCTTCACTGCCATTCAATGAATTTTAAATGCAGCATTTATTGAAAAATTTCACAATCATTGGTGCTTCGATGCTTTTCCAGGTAGCAGAGACCCAGTGTGCAACAATGTGCGGTGCTGCACGCTTAATTTTTCCTGTCAGGGTCAATTCACGGTTTGGCACGCAAAACCATTTTTCGTACTTCGTCTGAGGTACTTCGTCGTACCCTTGAATTTTTTCGTTGTACCCTTTAAAAGGTTTATTTATACTAACGTCTAGGGGTTGTAAAACAGACTTCATCCCTCCAGGAATGCTAACAAGATCACTGCCTATGCTGTGCATTTTCTTTTTTACGTCGTCGGTGAGATGGCAAACTAATACGTCCAAAGCTTTGATGGTGGATTGGAGAGCCCACCGGGACGGCGTTCCCATACATTTCGGAACCAATCAAGCATTAATTATTCCGTCATCCACCCCTTCTTTTGGCTTCAAATCAGGACATCATCTGGGATCAGCTTTTCATTCTTAGGGGTATTAGGGGATGTTTTCCGTTTGAAGATTAAGAAAGGTGGAAGTTAGCACCCGTCTGCTGTTATTGCCAGAATCAGTGTTACGTGTTGTTTTTCACATCCCGAAGTTTTTATGATAACGTCCCCTTCTCCATAACGGTGTAGTTACGAGGCATATCAAATCAAATTGGCGTCTCGTCAGCGTTGCCAATTTGGCCCATTGAAAAATTCTTTTCCTTCCGAAGTGTGATGACATACCGCTTAGTAGTTTTAGTGTTTAATGTTAGTAGTTTTCCCTCAAAATCTGCAGGAAGCTTTTGGCATATTGTTGTTCTGTGTTTTAGAGATAAGCCCATCCGCTTCGTAAACCGATCCACCCATCCACAGCTAGCATTAAAGTCTTGTTTTGGTATAATAGGAACTTCAGCCTCCTCTTTTGCTTTATTTCTTATGGCGTCACTAGTCACCGGTTGTCTATTCTTCCTCCTTTCACCTACGAATTCCAATACTTTTTCTTCAATTTTAGGGTGCCTTCCTTTCCGAGGACCAGTGAATTTCTTTCTACTAGCTTTAGTTGCAAACAGTGCCAATTTCTGTTGCCGCCACAAGCGAACATTGCTCTCAGCTATGTTGAACTCTCTACCTGGCTTTCTATTGCCCTTTTTTCAGCAAAAAGAATTAATTTACGTTTGAAAGTAGCATTATATGACATTTTCTTTGTTTTCCCTCAATTTCGTGACTACATACTCTGCAGTTTGTATCCTCTATGCAATAATGTGTCAAAGATAAATGTAACGGTAAATGTAGTCAAGAAATACAGTAAGTAACGATTTAAATTTAGTTGACGTCATCGGCGAACTGCTGACCTTGCACTCGAATCTAATGTGCCATCAAATCTAATGCGCACCCCAAATTTGAATACAACATTTGGCCGAAAACCATGCGCATTAGATTCGCATAAGTATGGTATGTCTGGGTTTAAATGTTAAACAACGAAAGCAAATGCCCTTTTTTAAAAATATTTATTTCTTTTTTTCATAAGGCAAACTCATAGCGTATTTAAAATCCTGACTCAAATGAGATTTACTAATAAACGCACACTCATTTGACCTCCAAGTCGAACCCTGAAGTGTTTCGCTTAGCGTTATTCAATTAATCTGCGGCAGAAGTTTTACTCCTCATGGAGTGATGTAACGATTTTTTGTTTGTATTTTCGAAACTAAAATGTGAGTGCGATATTCTCAGTTTCTGTTCAGATTCAATTTCTCTTTTATGGGAAGAGATGGATTAATTTGTCGTTACCAGTAATTTCAATGGTGACTAATTCACTCTGAGAGCGTTCATGTATTTTTAATAAATCGGTAGGCAAGCAAGACTCAGTAAGAGGATATAATAAAATTGTTGAAAAACTGTATTGAGCAAAACACCTAAAGATCTAAGTGGTCTCAATTGCCCTTCTAGAGAGTCATACAGTCTAACAAGTGAATGTTTTTGACCCTGAGGATTCGAATAATTTATTACTAGAGCAAGTATCTCTCTTATGTAGATTTCAATCAACAAATCTTCTCTTCCAAAGTTCTGCTTCAAGCACTTTGCGATTTCTTAATTCCAGAAGAGGGAAAGGATTCTAGTAATTGTCTGGAAAGGAAATTTTTCGCCGTTGATTGAATTATATATTGTAATTTATCATCATCCTCAATATCTAAATCTTCATGTATTTTTTTGAATTAGACCTCACACATTGGAGTCAATCTTTAATATTACCGTTAAACTATTTTAATTCTAATTCTTTAAATTTAAATTTCCGGGGGGAGGGGATTAACACTTACAAAAAAATTTTTTAGTGCTAGATTTTCGGTTTTCGGCTTATTCAAAATATTTAATTATCTTCGTAATTAGTTATTTCTTCATATTCAGAATCAAAACTGTTTTGCGCGTGCAACTTTTATAATCTTATAAAATCATTAAAATCTTTTTATCTAATTCTTTTAAGTTATCAAATTTCTATTCTAAAAGAACAATTTTTGTTTCTATTATATCTATGTCCTCATCTTCATTTTCTAATATTTTCAAATCTTTATTTAATGCTTTAGAGAAATTGGCTCTCATCGGTGTTCTTAATTTTCGAATAATATCAACATCCATATCTAATTCTAAATTATTATCTAATTGTTAAATAATTCAAAAAATATTAATTGAATCCCAGCAGGGATGCTAAATTTCGTTAACAATTCAATTACAGAAAGAATTTCAACTTGTAAGAAAATTTACTCTTACCTTATTCATTCCGGGATTCAGATTCAGGAACATTCCGTTTAAATTCAATACACAAGATCAAAGAAAATTTCTCCAGTATCTATATTTATCGGTTTATTATTAAAAAACATTATAGGAGGACAGATATAGATTACAAGAAATTATTTACGAGATTTAGTTTCAGTGCTCACGCATCTATATTCCTTCCGGATCAAGACATAGTAACATTCTATTTACATTATTCGGCGGTGGAGTATGGGATCACAACCTGACATCATCAATGCTCAATTGGCAAAGAGGGTTACATTATTTTTTGATGATCGCCAAGATTTTTAACAATGCAGAATCCAAAACATTAAGTAATTTTTTTACTTCTTTTTATTCATTTACTTATTTTGAGTAGCATTTGTTTAGTTAGAGCATAACTGATTGGTCAGCTCAGCTATCGTTTTAAGACCAATACCTCAAAGGCAAATTCAATCTTTTAAGGTAAACTTTATGTAACAAGTGACTGATCATTTAATCGTCAAGTGATAAAGTACCTTTGATTTCTTCAAGCAGATATATTTCATAATAATTTAGTAGGGAGAATATATATTTTAGCAGAAAAAATTATCCACACCATGATTACTCCAGAATTTTCCACTGTAATAATAAGTAGTCTTTTAATGACCGTACAGTTTCTTACAAAATGTATAAATTGCGATGATTGGTGAAAGTAATAAAAGATTAATTTGTTTTTCTTTAAAAAAATCGATGTACAAAATGAACAAGAAATTCTTGCCGTTTTTAATGACCGAAAAGAACATCGCCAACCAAAAGTCTAGCCTATTGTTAGTCCTCGAAGTAATCACCATCGGCATGCAGCACATTCTGCTAACGCGTCTCCAGTTATGCAAATCTATTTGAATTTGGACACAAAGAAGTCCTGGAGAAAGTCTGCTTCATATGCGAAGGATTTTCCAAGAAGATGATTATCCATGAAATGGAAGAGGAGGTAATCTGATACTGCAAGATCAGGTGAGTAAGGAAGATGGCACAAAGTTTCCCTAACCTACTCGCTGTATGCTGCGTCCCACGTGACATGCGACCTCGCTTTATAAACATGTGAAAAACAATACATCCTTGCATCCCAATACATCCTCGTGAAAAACAATACATCCTTGCGATTAACCAGTGCTATCCCGTTCAGTTGCAATGCATGTAGCACTCGTTCCAATTGCTAAGAGTTTAGGTTCTCAGTGGCCATTTGGCAACTTGATAGCAGCTGATAGTGAACCACTTGACGACTAATCCACCAGACACCAGCTTCATACAGAGGGGTAAACCTCTTGACTTGTATTTGTAAAACCAGTGCTTTGCAGTACGTTCTTTCACAGAACTATCCTCAAACGCTTAACATGTATGGTAACTTAATGCAGCAGCTGATAAGTCGACTTTAAAGTTGCAAAGCTAACAGTACCGAACGAGTTCCTTCGACATGTTTACTTCTCTTCGCTACTGTATGAGTTACGATTGATGAATGTGCGTGGTGGATCTGCTTTTATAACAAACGATATTTCAACTCTCTATTAACTGGTATCTCAACAATGTTCCAACCATCAATCCTAATAAAAAAGAAAATCCTAAAAGAAGTATGTGAAAAAGTAATAAATTTTATAGGAATTAGCACACAAATATATAATTACAATCAAAAACCTACTGAAAATTTCAAAATATCAAAATCTAGAACATTCTGTAAAAGAGAAGTAGTAAAGACATAGGTGCACCCTCTGAAAAAATATTTTAGAGATATGAAAATACATCTGAGTTGAAAGTAATTGTTCTAGCCTGACAATTTTTTCTGTTTGTCGTTCAAAGGTAATATTTTTGAATACGAGGAATAATTAAACACACCCTACAGTTTAAAGTGAATTCCAAAGCACTACAAATATCCAGGATCAAGAGGAGATTTGAACCCACTAACTGTTGAATTGTAGGTCAGAGTGCTACTCATCCTGATGCCTGCCCAGCCCTAACTTGGCAGAGAAAAAGAAGAAGAATGAGGACTGCTACTGCTTTGGTAATGTCATTAAAAAAACAATCCAATGAATTTTTTACTATAAAATTGAATAGAAAAGAATTTTTAAAAAATGAGATGATTCAGACCAAAAACTTCAGATCAGATTTAGTTTGAGTATTGGAGAGTGTGTGGAGAGGAAAGAGCAGTGAATATATATATATATATATATATATATATATATATATATATATATATATATATATATATATATATATATATATGTCGTTATAAAATCTAAAAATAGAGAATTGAATTCACTATTTTCCAAATACACCCCAAAGGAATATTACAACGCGAACGAGACTGTTTTGTTTTTTAAATTCTCTCTGGAAGGAACGCTTAGTTTCAAAGACAATAAATGCTATGGGAAGAAATACAAAATATAAAGAATTACTGCGTGGTGCGTGGCAACATGAATGGAAACCAAAAATTACCTCGGATTTTCTCCTTATATAAAAAAACCTCGTTTCAAAAATTTCCAAAAATTGCCCACTACATAATATATTAAAACCAAAATGCAATTGAGGGAAGATTTATTTTAAAAAATGCTTAAGAACATTGATCAAAGTATTTCTATAGAACAAATATTAAATTCATTTAATTGTTCGCAGATTCAATATTCCTGTTGAAATCCCAGAATCCAAAATAATGCTCGTGCAAAGTTTCTAATTCTAATTATTCAATTATTCAAGCTGTGATGACTGGGTGACGTCATCTTCCCTCTCTGCTCATTCAGGGACGGTGCTTGTTTGTTTTTTGTGAGAGTGTGAGGAGCAGGCAACGAAGAAGTTTGCAAACTATTGATCCTTACGATAGGATACTAGATAAGAGTTGATAGCGTAATTATATATATATATATATATATATATATATATATATATATACAGAGAGAGAGAGGTGTTTATTATATGTGATTGTTATATATATATAACAATTACATATATATATATATATATATATATATATATATATATATATATATATATATATATATATATATATATATATGTATATATATATATATATATATATATATATATATATATATATATATATATATATATATATATATATATATATATATATATATATATATATATATATATATATATATATACAGTGGTGGGCAAAATTGTGGACACTTTTGGAAATTTTTATGTTTTTGAACTTTGCTTATAGAAAGCTTATATACGTAATGCTTATAGAAAGCGTTACGTTTCACAAAAGGCAAACTTGTATACATCATTTTAAAGAGAATTTATTACTAAATTCTATATAAAACAAAAAATTGAATTATTTGCAATACAAAAAAGTTAAACGAGATAGTTATCGATATACATTATATAGTGATGATTGCAGTGAGTTATCATTATTTAGTAGATTACCCTTTATTTTTTATTACAGCTTCACATCGACGTTTCACTGAGCTAACAAGAGTTTTAAGGTCTTCTTACGTTTTTACATGATGCCAGGAAACCATTATAGCCTCAATTAGTTTCCTTTCATTTCATGGGTGCCTCATTCGGACAAGAGTTTTCAAAACTGCTTCTTATACACTGCAATCACAAGTAGGATTTTTTGTAAACAATTTTAATATTTAATCAAGAAGCAATGACATCAAATAAAAGAGTAGATTGGACACCTAGAAAGACATGTAATATTATTGTGTTACAAGAAGTAGCTTGCAGTTTACATTCTTTAAATAAAAATTTTTCATTTAAATTTAATGATCTATCTTTTTTTTTCGTATATTTTCTCCCTTGTTTGTTACATTTGTAAGAGGTTCTTTTTTCTTTATATGAGAAAATGGAAACCTTTTGATTTTCATAAAACTTTTCTATCTATGTTATCTGTGAGTGCAGATAAGTTCCCTAAAAATAAGGAGTTTTGGTCAAATTAACAAAACACGATATTTTAGCATCTTTTTTGCTCTTTACCTTTTGCTTAATAAATAGACTTAACAAGTAAGTCACATTTGTTTTGCTGCTGTCCCTTTCTTTGCATGAAATTACTTTATCCGTAATTTATGGACATGAAAGTACATGCATGCAGGATTTTATCAAAATAAATGAAACACTTTAAATTGATAAAGAATCCTTTACTAGTATGGTGTAGAACTGATTTTCGCGTGTAATACAGCTGGTATTCTGGTATTTACCTAGGAATCTATTCATCCGAGTGATGAATAATATTTAGAGGAGTGCTGTTCCCCATTCTTTAGGGAAATTCTGGGGGATACAGTGGAAACAATTGATTTCTAATTGTAAGTCTAAAATTGACAAAGTGTCAATTTTATTGAGGACTAAGATTGCAGGTCAAGGTAGATGTTTAATTTTATCCTCATGTTCATCATCCGATTAGACAATTACCGCTGCATGAGCAGTTGCATTATCATCGAGGAAAATTCCATCTCCTGCTGGAAAACACATTTCATCACAGAATGAACGTTGTCACACAGCAAATATTTTTCTCTATCCCTACCCTTCAGAATTCTGATTCGTCCAGCAGAAAACAAGGAAAGCGTTGCCAACATGGCAGGTTAATCACTTAAATGGTGTATATTTAGAAACCACCACGATCATGTTTGTGCAAGTGTCCTCCAAACATGTTCAAACGATTCATTAGACCATATTACTTTCTTCCACTTATCAATCGACTAGATTTTTCGAGAGAGACACCAATGTAAATGAAGTATGGCATTAAAATTTCTAACCTTGCGAACTGCTGTAATTATTCTATTTTTGAAGATGCCTTCTATGTAAACAAACAGAATCCAGAAGCTGATTGAGGTCTGTGGTCACATTTTATTGTTCACTTTTTATATGCTACAAATACCCTTCAATATCCATCGGTTTCTTTCACGAAGCTTTTCTGTCCGTCCACTATTTCCTTTCGTCGAGCTTTCCATGTTGAATTGTTTGTATGCTGTCATTATTCTAGAAGCCGTCCCTCTTAAAACGGTTAAAAGTTGGGATGTTCCAATTCCTTGCTTCGGCCTCTAAAAATCTGAGGTCCTAAATTTTAAATTTTTGAGGAAAAAGAAATCCAAGATTTACAGATCTTGAACAAAGCTACTACATAATACCAGAATATATACGTTTTCGTTGATTTTATATATATATATATATATATATATATATATATATATATATATATATATATATATATATATATATATATATTAGGTTGGGGGAAAGAAATCCACTGTTTTTATATAAACCTCAAGACTTTATTTAACATGCTTCAAAATTGTCCGATTTGGGTAAAATATGCCCAGAATTGTTCTATGATTTGTTTCTATTTTAAAGGTAACTTCATAATGCCTCTTCATAAGTCCTGGTCTGTAATTGCAAAAAAACTCTAGTAATAAATTTTCCTAATCTTCCCTAAATGCTTATATTTTGCAACTAAAGAAATTTTGCAATGCAAGAAAAAGATCATAATCACTTGGTGCCATGTCCGGTCTGCATGGCGGATTCATTTAAACTTCCCAACCAAGCTTGAGAAGTTTCTGGCGAGTCACTGTTGATGTGAGTGGTCTAACGTTTTTCTAGTGGACCAGGACACCTCCTATTAGCCAATTCTGGCCGTTTCTGGTCAATCGCTAT